>CANXYI010941726.1:0-10660 GCA_948208565.1 Hura crepitans | reverse complement strand
AACTAATTCTTTAAAAATGGGTACATATACTTTAGCCCTCAAGGCCTATGGTGCTACACCTGGCTCTAATATAGTTAGATTTTGAGACCTCATGACTAGTGAAAAAACAAATGATCAGGATCTTCAAACATGAGATAAAAGGTTAAAAAATAAAAAATTAAATTTTAGTCTAATTGGTTTGAAAGAACATTACAGTCTTCTTGAACTTGTCTTCTATTGAGTTGTAGCAAACCACATTGATCCACACTGGAAGAACCTCCAAGGTAATCCACACAAGAAAACATGTTCAATAATTCTCTAAGAGTAGCAATGAAAGTTGACTCTTTAGGGGCTAGTAAAGAGGCAGCTAGGTTTGTAGAGAGAAAAAGATGAAGCAAAAACCTATGTTATTTTTCTTATGTTGGCCAAACTTTTAAAAGGGTTTTTATACCTTCTTTTTTTTCATTTAGCCCTAGGCCAAAATAATGGTCCTTTTAAATCTTAAAAGATTAACCTAATTATGCCTAATTAAAATCACTTTAATGGGCCCTTTTCTACTTTATGTGATAGAGCCTTTCTTTTTTTTTATTCATATAGGGATTTTCTATTCTATTTTTCTACTTTTGAGCTCTAAGCCCAATTAGTGTTTTCTTTTTCTTCCTTTAACCCTAATGACATCTCGTGTCATTAAATGCTTCATGTATTTTCACCTTAAACTTGAATTTTATATATGTGTGACCCTTTAAGCTTTTGAAACACATTAGTAGTAGATAAGTGAATCAGAATCCTAGTGGAGCTAGGGTTGTGTTATTTCAACTTCTTGAAATCATTATTAATTCTCAATTACTAAATTCACTTAAGTGCAAGTCAAGAGAGGCATCTAGACATGCATCATGACTACCTAAGTGTCAAAAAGTTGGTGATTTTACCATTTTACCCTTCTATATTCACTTAACATGCAATTACTCATTTCATCATACTTTATCTCATTCAGGTTTGAGTATAGACTTGTATTAACTCCATGTTTAATTAAGTATGTCTAATCAGACCTTAAATTTTTTAATTTTAATATTTACATTTTTATTCCCAAAATGCCCTTGTGAATCTCATTCACACTTATATCTTACTCTGCCCAAAGATTTCTAAATAAAGACTTATATTAGAATAGCGAGATAAGCTCCCTACTATAATCTAAGGTGGTGAATCTGTGACAACCCCTACTAGTTTCCTGAAGAAACCTGACAGGCAATGCACTTCCCGACATGTCACCCATCCTAGGATTGCTCTAGGGAAAAACTCCTTAACACTTATGGACTATTCTAAAACTCTATCCGATATTACTTAAATGTCCAATCTAATCCTTAATCATCTTCATGCATAGTTTGATAGACTCAAAAAAACTATTTACAAACACCTTCTAGGTCACAGAAAATTGGGCAACATAACGGCTTCCTAGGTGACATACCAAAATTTTTTTTCTCCTATTAAAAACACTTTTATAAGCAAAACAATCCATAAACCTCCATCTAAATCCTTCTAGTCCCCCAGTCAAACATCAGCACACATCAGACACATAATAGAATCACACGCATAGGGCCTTATGCCCATAGTTATCAAACTACACACAGACCAAACAAACACCACCCCTGTTTATATACATCACATTTAGGTTAAAAATATAGATATAACAGCTTCTAAGCATGCTAACCCAAACCTACAGGATTTTCATGAGTGCAACTACTAAAAGATAAAAAAAAAAAAACAACTTTTTGTACCCTTCAACACTAGTATGGCTACACTGCATAATTACTGAGGTTGGCTTACTTATCCTTGTTACCTGCGCACCACAACACCGATACACTAAGTATAAAACTCAATAAGTGAATTTAAATCATTTTAAACTTGCATTAACACATATATGCAAGCATAAATAATGGTCTAGGTATAGTGCATGAGCAACATGCCAAATGATTAATGTCATTCAGATGATATGTCATATTTTCTTCAAAATTACCAAAATGCCACTATGGTGTATTTATTAAAATTTACTATTAAAAATTATCATAAATTAACTTAAATTACATTTTCCACTATTTTAAGTCCTTTTCATAGGCCCAACTAGATAGATGACACTTACAAACACTAGACCAAGAGAGAACTAAAAAATGTGTAGTGGCCCATATTTTAGACCCTGACTGCTGCACCGACCTAATATAGCATATAAGGATAAGTTCATAAGAACTTCCCAAAGGGCAAAAATATTGAGTAACTATGCATAAGGATCTATCTATAGACCTCCCAAGGGCACTGATCATGTCAAATAATCCCTCTAGGTCTGCCTAACAAACTAGTGTAGTGGCCCCTCTAGGGACCTTCATTGCTGTACCAATACAGTTTGATATCAAATCATCAATGAAAAGTGTCTACCCAATAAACTAGTGTAGTGACTTAATTATGAACCTTAGCCGCTGCACCGGCACAATCTAATAAATAGAAAATCTAATAGCTACTAATCCCTAAGTTAACCGGTCAACCCATCTAGTGGGTATCTAACTAATGGGCCATCCGACATTTCTTTACTCGTCATCTTTTTATAATATTATAAGTTAAAAAATAGACAGTTAAAAATTTTCTCAAACAGTTAATTTTTAACCTAGACAGTTATAAGTCATTTTTAGCCAGGCAATTACGGGTAAATTTTTCTATCACTATTTAACTCCTTTCTGAAGGCATTATTACAAATATATTAAATCTAATCTAGCCCATTATTTTGGCTTAATTATTCACATGTTAAACTATTATTTTAATTATAGTCCCAAAAATCATTTTTTACGAGACATTTATGGGTCATTTTACCTATTTGCAATGGTCATTTTAGGTTGATTGTAGGTCCTTTCTTAGTGCCAATTGCACTAACTGTCTTGCATTTCCATAGGCCTAAAGCCAAGCTTATATAGCTACATCAAATTTCCATACAAATGGCTTTCATGCCAAGGTACATAAACATCCCATGTTAAGTCACTTTAAGGTAAACTTTCATGCCTAAAATAATTCCATTTTCATTGTCATTTTTCATGCCATTTTAAGCTAATTTTAAATTTACTTTTCAACCCTTTTTCCACCCTTTAAAAGTGTCTCACATGTTATCCATTTCATGCCATACTAACCATACATATCAACCTATATCATGCCATATACATAATGCCACAAATATCATGCCATTACACACATAAGTGCTAACTAGGCCATACCTCATTTTCATGCCAATTTACCTTGCAAAGCCCTCGGCCACAAGCCTCAATTTGCCTTACACGTGCTTTCATTCACAATCAAGCACACTTATACACACTTAGACATCACATAAGCATGTTTACATACATATTATGCCTTTTCCATGCAAACAAAGCCAACACACACACATAGTTATGCCACGACCACATTACACACATACATACACAAGCTTTATTTATCCATTTCTTCACCTACACCTCTTATACCATCTTTGGCAAGCCATATCCCATACAACATGCTTATCACACATACCTTACCCTTAGTATACCTACCAAAAACATCTCGGCCAAAAGGAAACACTCACCAACACTCACAATTCTCATCACCTACACCTATAATTTAAGCATCAACCATGTCAAATATCTTAAAGATCATGTGAAAACTACTTTAGCAAGCTATGAACACCACACACACACCTCTCGACCAAGTAGGAAAATCACCCCTCCATGCATTCCTTTCCTCAATTCAGCATTTTAATCATGCCTTATACACAACACTAGCTTAAATGTATAACTAAAACACCAATTCATAGACATTATCCACAATTTACACCATTTCCATACAAGGCTTCCTAGCCTAATACATACAACATCCATCAATCATGCTTTAAATGCCTTAAATTCACTGACCTCTCAAAACCAAGGAGTTGAATTCCACACTTCAAGCTTGAAGGAAGTCACCAATTGCTCACCCTTTTCCTTGGTCTTCATACATGCCTATTCCCCTTTAAAAATTCACACATACCTCCAAATTAAATTCCAATCACATAGGTGTTCTTAGAATCATCAAATCCCTTAGAAAATAAATTAAAAAAGGGTGGAATTAATTATGCACAAAAAGTTGCTCTTTTAGCACCCTTTAATGCACACATTAGCTTTCTTAAATTTTCTTCCACTCTAGGGGCTTTTATGGCTTCCAACACCTTTACAAGTCAATTTCTAGCATAATTAAGGGATTTATAGTGATAATAGGCAAGGGAAAAGCTTTCTTGAAGCCACAAAAATGGAGGTAAAGGGTAAAAATGGCATCGAGCAGCAAAGGGAAAAAAGGAAAGAGAAAGAATGAGGGGTGAGTGGATATGGCCACCTAGGTGTCACCTTAGGCTTTATATAGTGGCTAAGGTGGCATGGGTGAGGCCTACATACCACTCGAAAAACTCAACAAAGCTCAATTTTGATAGAAACTTCTAGAATTTTAAAAAATCACTCAGACCTTTAAAAAGTATCATGTTTATTTTAAAAATCCTTGATTAGTCCTATTTAGAGGCTCATAAAATTTCATGACCAAATTCTATCGACAGGATAGTCAACCAACTGCCTCGATTTACATGTAAAACCTTGATATTAAGAAAATTTGCAAATGACCTTAAAATTCAAAAATTCTTTCACCAATGGACTCAAGAGAATTTTTAACCTTCAAGGTATGGAATTTTGAGGTCTGTTCAGGCACATCTCGAGTCATTCCTGACCTAACTCTATCTGAGCCGATGACCCACTAGATTATACCCTAAAATAATTTATTGGTTCTACTAAATCTTTAAATTATGTCAATTTTATCATTTTATGGCCCCTCAAAGTTTCATGACCAGTACCTCTACCTCGAGCCTCATAAAGGTGACCCGACACTCTAGGAACACTTTTTTGCCTCAGTGGTACTGTTCACGAAGCCTCAACTTACAAGCATTATAGAATCTTTTACTGATCACTCAATTACCTTCAAATATCTCATGTTATACCTAATCTCCTAGATTAGGTATACTTCACAGTGAAATAAAAGCTCTAGAGTTAAATAGTAGCATTTGATATTTAAGACACCTTGGTGACCTTAAGTCCAAGGATACTTATCCCATTGACATCATGAGATGATTTCATTGGCATTGAATATGTATCCATGTAAAGATCTTATGTTAATGAACTTGTTTCTCAAATAAGTATCCACATGTTAATCATAAGCATCTCCATGCCTATAGCTTGTGACAACAACTGATTGACCTAGTTAAAAGTAAGTCTATCCATTTAAATAATGTCCTATCTTATTAAAACTATGACTAGGAATAATTTTGGTATTACCCCATTTGTATGCAATAGAAATCTCACATCATGAACTCTTCATGATCTCTCTACACTATGATTTTATACTAGGGACTTTATTACAAAGTTTAAGATAATTATCAAGTAAATGAATTAATATAAGCACTATGTAATAAAAAATGCCTTTTATTACTAATACATATTTAATGTATATAAGATATCCATATTGCATATCTGCTTTAGGATATACAACTAACATCATCTTCTGGATCAATATTAGATGTTACACAATTAAATCCATTATCAAATTCATTTTTTCTTCTATTCACAAATAGAGCCCTAGACTGAGCCCTACCATCCACTAGTAACACTTTCTTATATGAAAAATCCCTATCATGCTCCATAAACACAACCTTATCTAGAGTCTGTATATTGTCAAGTAAGGCATATAATTTCTTCCAACAACAATCATAAGGCGATGAAGGTGGTGGAACATTCTTTAGGGTTTTTAATATGCCTCTAGCAACAAGAGTCTCAATGTCCATACCTTATAATTTTTTGAATATCTTTTAAATGCTACTTTAATTATGAAGAAAGCTACCCTATTGATAAATGTTAAATAAAAAATAAAAGATCGGTCACAATGAAAGTTATAGCAATTCCCTTTTTAAGAAAAATAAAAGAAAATTGATCTAAAAAGAGTACTTTTCATGCCTATTTATGCCTTGCAATTTTTTATATTTATATGCTTTGGTTTGTTAAGTTGATAGTGCTAAACTTGAGTCACTATTTATGAAGAATAGTGTTAGGGAATATGATAGTTGAAATAAGGGTTAGACTGAACTTTAAAATGGTAAAAACTTTTTATTATAAATTTTAAGCCTTCTTAGTAAAAATAATGAATTTTTTATTAAATAATACTAATAGCTACTGAATCAATAACCATAAAGAGGAACTTAATAGTATAAAATAACCAAAGAAGATAGGATTAAGAGTAGATAATTGGTTTAAATACTCAAGTGTTCATTTGCTATTTAAGTTATGGTTTTAGGGAAAATTATTAACAAAAAAAGTTTGCTCAATTATCAAACGTATTTGAAACCACATATTTCTAAAAGAAATAGCCAATGACACCAGTTGCAATGCACCTAAAATCTTCTCTTAAAAAATGACTTCACATTAGCTCATGTTGGCAAATTCTATTATGGAAAAGGTATTATTTTACCCATAACATTTATCTTAAAGCTCTATTTTACCACTCAGGTAATTTTAGAGTAAAAATGCCCCTAGAGTTATTTAAAACAATGCTAAAATATCCTCAAAGTTGTTAAAAATAGTGCAAAAAATTACTTCCTACAATTGTTAAAAATAGTGCTAAAATACCCTTATTCTCTAATAGTGACAAAGGTATTTTAGCACTGCTTTAAAAATTGTAGAGGCTGTGACACCCTTTACCTAGTCCGATCACTGAACTTAGATATAAAGCATCACACAACCAAATCTATCTTATATAACTCCTCAATATCTATCTAAGGAAAATTTCCTAAGCAAAGACCTTAACTACCTATACTCTATCGGGGATCATCATGTAGAAATTTTGACAGCATAATAATTGTCCAATGACACTAGCCCAATTTTCTAAACCTTTAGAAAACACTTCTATATAAACATCAACTCCTTCCTATAGACACTTTGATTTTAGATGTAGGACTTTCTTATGTATTTGGACTTTGACCTGACTCGAAAAGCTCATAGTGCGACCCGAATTGTGAAAAAAATGGGAATCTATGGAAGAAGTGGAGGGTTTGGGCCGATAAGCTCAAGCCTGAAGCCTGACACTAATTCCTATGAGGGTACGGGGGTGAAGCCCCCGCGGTATAGACCTATTCACCTTTTCATGCCTATGATGATAACCAGAGATAGGCTCAAGCAATAAGGCAAGTAACCTAAAACCTAAGTCTGCATGAACCTACATGGCACAAGTCCTCACGGACTTACTACTATGAGGTCCATATGAACTAACCCAACCTGGCCTAAAGCCCACAAACTAGTAGGAAAACCATGCATAAGTCTGCGCGAACTAACCCATACATGTCCACATGGACTAACCCAACCATGCCTAAATCTACGGAGTAAGCCATATAGGTCTGCACAGACCTACAGACGTAAAACTTCCAGAAGCATAAAATTCCTATTCAGGCACTAATTCCTAATCCTAGTAGAACTCTAAATGGGAAAATTATTCACCAACCTTATAAATGCCCTTCCTATCAACCTATTTCAAGGGGGAACAATGGGGAGGAATGCACACAACACACAATTGAAAATATTTGTTGCAAGATCCACTCTACTAGCCTTAAGCCATCACTAAAATTATTCTCCCAAAACCCAACTATTGTCTTGTTGCTTGGTACTCACTTCAAGGTAAGATCTGAGGCTCTTTTCATCATATTCATTCATTTATTTAAGTTGGTTGTTTAACTAATGATCTCCCATGATTAATTGTCAAGTGAGGTGGTTCTATGAAATCCTCATGACAATTATAAGAGTAGGTTAACCTCTCAAATTGATTTAATAATGTTTTAATCATTTATGGATTTGTAATTGCATTACATTTTGAAATTGATGACTAAGTCCACGTGGACCTATTTTGAATGATAGAAGGTTTGCACAAACCTATTAATTGAATATATATGCGCTAAAAGGTCCGCACGGACCTATAAATTAGATATGTATGTCATACCATGGTCCGTACGGACCATGGTACAATAATAGTAATATGTTTGCCTTGTCCATTATATTTTAATGCATTTTGTTCACCATGTTAGCATGCCCTCATAATTGTATCATATTTTATGATCATTATGTTCCTCAATATGCATGTTATTAGTATTCTAGAATTAATGTAAGTCCACGCGGACTTCTTATCATAAGGATCATAGTCCACATGGACATACTTGCTTTATTCCTATATATTATGCTATTTAGTCCCTACAGACTCCCTCTCATGAGGAATGTAGTCTGCATGGACATTGTCTTTGATTTCCAGTTTTGACATATATTTGTATTTTTTCCCTATTATGTGTTATTTTATATATTTTATATTTGGTATCATTTAACCTCTTTCTTTGAGTTGTATGCAAGTGACCTATCTCACTAGAGTAGAGGTTTGGATGAATAGAATACCTGTTCCGAGAAGTAGTCTGCATGGACTAAGATCAATGCCTTATGTAGTCCGTACGGACTAATCGATGTGCAAACAGGACCATTCTAATGCCTTGTTTTATTTCTTCTAGTTTTGTACTATTTGCACTTCTTTGCTTATTTTGGGGTTGTAATAGCTAGTAAATAACTTGTTTTACATGTTAAAACCTAACTTTCACATTAAATGATTTTATACATAATTAATTAGTGTTTTCTAACAAAATGGATTTGTATTTTCTTAATCAAAAGTCTCATGGAAAATGTATTTTAATAAAGGCCAATCTCCTTGAGATGGGAGTTACGCAATTACTACCAATTCCTATGGAATTACGTTTAATTGTCAAGCTAATAACAGTTAATCAATAACCCGCTTCCTGGATGTACAATATATATTCTTTAAATACTGTGATTTACTTTGTTTACATGAAAAGATGACATAAATACTTTAAATATAATGCATGCTTGTTTGATAAGGAATTGATAAAAATTACAATATACATGGACAACATATTATTGGGGCATAAATAAGATCTAAAATTCTGAACCTTTCTGGTATAGAAGATTAGAGGTCCTAGTGTAGAGGCCAAGTGGTGACTACATTAACCACTCTTGTCCCCAGTAAATATATCATGATTCTCTATAGTGGTGACTCCACTGGGGATTGAGAAATTTTAACCTGAAAGTGCCCAAATAATATGCCATCTAAATATTGTAATTTTTATCAATCCTATGCATTGCATCTTATATAAAATGTATCCCTTTTACCCTATATGGTGTTGTGAACCATGACTCCATTTTTCATTCAAGAATAGAGAAGTGCTAGCATATCCATCACTGACAAGCCTCGTGCCTTTGGGTATTGAAAAGGTGAACTAATCGGTCGTTATTATCCTTGATTAGAAAGACCCGTTAGGAGGGACCTCTGCTTGTGAGAGCCTATAAGCCTTTTGACTAAAACCATAAGCCCATTTAGTAAAGCTTAGCAACTTCCCCTAGGTTGTAAGACCCTAAGTGATTGTGATTGCATTATGATTGCTATATTGACCTATCACATTTAGTCTTATTTGAAGTGGGGGCAAGCCCATTGTGCCTTTTATCTAGAATGGGCCTAACCTAATTTCACCTCAAATAAGGCAAAAATGTTATCGGCCATTATCCTTGCATGTTAGAGGTTATTAGGCCTAATCAAGCCCATGTTTAAACCTATGCATCCCCCAATGATACTTAGGTAAGCCCACTTAGGAAGAATGACTAAGACCACATGTGTGGGAGTAATAAGGTTGTAAGGCTTATTGCTCGTGTTTGTCCTTTTACATCTAACATGTATCCCTTTTATATACAAATGCATAAAATTACATTGTACCTACTATATAACATAAACTTTATATCCTTCTTGTTTTACATATTTTTATTTGTATTCTATGTACCATATATATATCATGTTTTAATGCACATAAATAACACTATGCATACTATATAAACTTAAACTTTGTATCTTTTTACATCTTATAAACATTTACATTTCCATCATGATATTTAATACATTATAAACACATTACATGTGGACTTAAGTACACTTTACACTGTCCATACATCAAAATAATCTCATCTTTTAAAAGATCCTTTAACTTTAAGCTTCTTGTATCCCCACATAACATTGTGCATACATAGTATGCGAAGCATCCATATTAGACATTAATAGGAATAATGAATCATGCACTAAAATTATAGGCTTTCATGCATACATCTACGAAGCTACCCCATTCATACTACTTAGGCTTACGTTTAGTCAAACATCATTAATTTGTAAACACCTTAGGTCACATATGTTGTAAAGGTGCATATCATGCCCGCACATATTATCCCTTAGTTGTCATCCCTATAATAGGATCTTTACACATACAACCATATGTAGCATCTAAGGAAATAAGCATCTCGCATAGGCATCTCACAGCATAATATATACCTCACAACTATAGACCCACATAAAACCATACATACATCTTCACTTGTAGGCAACATCATATGCATCTTACATAAGTCCCGTAACATCTCTTACATCATAATGAGCATCTATTTAGAAGATTTACTTGGCCATGCACAAAAACAAACATACATAAAAATAGTTTGCATAGGTTCCTGAGATTGTACAAGCT
>CANXYI010941573.1:0-13171 GCA_948208565.1 Hura crepitans | reverse complement strand
TCCACAAACTCTAGATAGGTAATTAGAGCTTAAGAATGTTGATGTAGACATCAGAGTTAGCAACCCTATAGGGCAATGTGTGATTGTGAATAGGGTTCTTAGAAGATGCCCTTTAGCGATTCAAGGGCATAGATTGATGCTACTTTGATTGAATGGCATTTTAATGAGATTGATGTAATCCCAGGATGGATTAGCTTTCAGGGGCATAGATTGATGCTGGTTTGATTGAATTAGATTTTAATGAGGTTGATGTAATATTAGGATGGATTAGCTTACTAAGTATCAGGCTATAACTGATGGTGAGCATAAAAAGTTGACCCCTCGGATTATACAAGGACTGATAGTGATAGTAGAAGGTGAGAGAAGTCCTTTAAATAATCTTATCTCTCTATTAAAGCATGAGAACTCCTTTAATAGGGGTGTGAGGCACATTTGGCCTATGCTAATGATATATAGAGAATGTAAGAGATTCTTAACAGGATAAAAGGTAGGGTTAGAGATACAGATAGCTAAATCTCAAAAAGAAAGATTTTGCAGTACTAGTACTAGCTGTGTGTGACATGGAAGGAATGGTACCAAAAAGGAGAGACCTTTTTTGGAGAAAGAGGCAGTGCACTGTGGGATAGTCTAGTGCAAGAAAAGATGGTAATATGAGGAGAGAGGGCTAGTTACAGGTATAGTCTTAGCCTAGGTCCTAGTATCAGACAGGGTACTAAGGGTAGAGACAAAGACAGACACAAACCTAGAGGTCGAGGTAGGCTTCTACTGATAGACTTTGATTGCCTTCTCGGGTATAACTATAACACTCACTTGATTTATATTTTATTGCTAGTGTAGCGGCATAGGTCTCGGAGGGCCACATAAACTAGTCTGCTATGCATGCTAGTTTGTGACATCTTTAATTTTTTTAAATAAGGCCGGTATAGTGGTCAAGGTCATAGAGGATCACTATACTAGCTGAATAAATAGGCTAGTCTGCTGGGTAGACCAGATATTACTTTTACACTTTGGGTGTCAGAATTCAATTGAGCCGGTGCAATGGCACAGGTTTAGAATGGGGACCACTGCACTAGTTTATTTTTTCCTCTAAATCTAGTGTATGTTAGGGATGTCTCCTGAGTTGGGCAAGTTAAAATAATTAAATAAGATTAATAAATCCACATATGACTATAAAACATAGACAAGGACATTTTAGTAATTTTCCATTGATAATGAATAAAGGCTTAAAATGGTATAGTCAGTGCATTCAAATGAGTAATAATGACCAAACACATAAATCATATGGCTTGTAATATGTAATTGGATAATTACAGATAGAAATACCTTATGAGTAAAATGGTAATTTTGAATAATAACCTTTTAAGTTTAATTGAGAATACAGAACTAGATAAATATAGAGGTTTTATGCATGGACTAACTTTTGGACATGTTTTTAACGGTTGAATTCACCATTGAGTTTTTTTTATATTCAGTGTACCTGTTTCGATACGCAGGTACCAAGATCAAGGCGTCACCTCATAAAGCATGCAATAGAGATCAGAGGTTATTTTTGCGAAGATTGATCATGTATAGCAGTATAGTTTTTACACTCTATATACTTAGGTGGGAAAAATAGGTGTGATGTATATTAGGGATAGAGTAGTATTTATTTATAATAGACTGTGCTTTAATTAATCATGTGATAATTTCTTTTAAGTATACGTGAACTGTGCTGATACTTGTGAGCCTGAGGCTCTTTGTGTTTTATTATGGCTTGAGGCCTATGATTGCTATGTGATAGATAATGTTGATAGGATGGTATCTAGGGGACCAGAAGGGTCCAAGAGATGCGATGTATGATATAAAAGTGCTTACAGGTAGAAATGAATTTTGGGATAGTGACCCAAGCAGTCGTTGTGCTACCAAATTTTAGGTAATACCGAATTGTGTTGAATTCCTTCTATAATAGCCTGAGCATGATGAAATGAACTTAAATTGACTATAGGAACTGACCAGATGAGATTTAGAATCAAACAAAATGGCCTAGTGCAGTATAGGTAAAAGTTAAACGAATGATTGTGAGAGAAGCGAAATGGGTGACCTGGTGGGAAGTGCATTGCTTATTGGGTTTCTTTGGGAATCCAGTAGGGGGTGCCAAAATGGGAGCTTTACCCCCACACCCTATTAGAATTGGTGTCGGGCTTCAAGCTTGGGCCGATACACAAATTCCTATTTTTTTCTCTAATTTAAGTCACACCACAAGCTTTTTAAGTTAGATTGACATCCGAATCCATAGTAAAATTCGACATCTAAATCCAAGTGCTTGCACCTATTGTATACCTGCCTTAAATGGCATATCATTAATATCATCATATTGCTATATCTCAAAGATGTATTATACATTATAGTTCCATATTTTAGGGCATTTGGCTGTACCTCATTATAAGAAAAGATCATTCTTTTACCTTAAGGCTATTTTAACTACTCATCACTACCAAAGAGATTTTTATCTCATCCATTCTTAATATGTTCAAATTATTTAACTTGAAGTAACACTTATATTAGCCACACATATATCAAATTGGACATTTAAAGCTTATGTTCTTTAATATACCATAATTCATAATTAACATGCATCATATTAGTTTTATTAATCTTGATGACCTATAAGATTATATTTACATGTATGTTAACATATAATAACATTAAATATGCATAATATACCCTTATCACATGTAAGGATTTAAGATTAAAACTCACTTTGCTTATGCTCATATCATGTTACCAATTTGTTCAAGCATACACATACATTAAGTTTTCTTTAAGATAACACTTTTAAGATACCAATATAGAGAAGTAATTATGTATTTACCACTTTTATCAATTCACTATGTACCAGCAACTATCTTCATCACATATATAGAATTTTAAAACCACATATCAACCAATTGCATTTATGAATCAAAATTTTTGTTCTTATATCATCCGGTCTTTCCCAAACACCCAATTAATACTTTTGGTTTGTGTTCAATTTATTATCCTTATCCATGTTCATTTATCATCTAACTATGTTACATATTCATTTCACAAGCTAATTACGTACTACGCCTATACATTTAGTTCATATATGTCATGTTTTTTACTTGCAAAAATTTCTTTAAAGAATTCAAGCTAGGTATATAATCATATAATTATAACTTATACTCACTTTAGTACTTGCATATTCATAAATTTACCAAATTTATACAACATCTTTACATTACATCAATTAACAACATTACCAAGCCTCTTATTATCTATATTAAGTATAATTATTCAACATGTTCATTTTCAATACACAATTTCCTCAAAACTCAAGCTTACACATGCTCACACATCATCACTAAAATTTTTGGCAATGGTAGCAATCACAAGCATAATCACTTCTTTCCCTTAATTAACACAATTAGAGCATACAATTATGACTAATATAATTACTATTATACATACATAAAAACACATATAAACACACTTAAACCATTAATCAGACATAAAAAGTGGTACATACATAGATTTTAATTCATATAGTTTATTATTTAAACATACTACAAAGCCAAAAAAGAGTTCATAATATCCTCAATTGAACTTCTCCTTGCCTTTCCCCTGATCCTTGTCTTTTTCCACTAGAAAGACAATAACCAAAAATAATAAAAAATTGCATACAAATTTCATCTGCATTAAAACATCAAATTGATCTCAAAAAACTTCAATTGGGACTTTACATCCTCTAAAAATATAAAACTCCAAAAATAAACTTTTCCCTCAAACTTGGTTACTATTCATCCATAACATTCAAAAATTCATATAAATTCAAAGATTAATCAAATGCGTAAGATAACTTGATAAAAATTAATTTGGCGCCTTAATAAATCATTAAAAATTATTAAACCTTAAAATAGAACACTTACCTAAAAAAATGAGCACTATTCACCAAGAACAAAATCACCCAAAAATCTCCAAATTAAGCTTCTGTCTTACTAATCAACACTTAAATAAGCATGTTTAGGTGTTAATTTGGTGTTATGGCATATGAAAGAATGGGTTGGAAGAAAAGAAAAAGCTAATATGAGATTTATACTTCTTTTTAATGGCTAACATGATGGTGAGGGAGGAAAAAGAAAGTATTGGCTGATATACCTCCTTCACTAACCATCCATTGACTTTTATATAGCCTTAGATCAAAGGGCAAGGTTATTCTAGATAAATCCAAGGGCCTAAAATCCGTTAGCCAATTTTTAGTATCTTTTAACCCTTATTTGCTTCTTTAATTTAATTTTCCTAGTACATAAATAATTAACACCTCTCATGATCTCAAATAATCATACATAAATAATCATTACTTGAGGGTCTTAAAGAAACCAAAAAAAAAACCTAAAAATTTTTTATTTAAAACTAACTATTTTTTGTTGTTTGATTTTTGTAAAATTCCCATGGACTTTAAAAATTCCAATTTGAATTCCATTATACTTATAAGAATATTTGAGTATTAAGTTGTGAAACACCTAGGTCAATCTAGGTAAGAATGTTTAATTTTTGGTTTAGCCCCACACGAGGTTACAATTAGTTGACATTACTGTAAAACTTCTTTACTAATTTTAACCCATATAATGACTTTATTTTTATTTTAAATTTTGCCTGTAATTATTTCTTAATTAAAATTACCATTTTGTCAGAGTGTGACTTGGGTTTCGAGAAACATTATTCATGTTCTAAGAAACACTATTCATAAACTCAGGATTCTTAGGGGCTACAACTAGTGTCCCTATTTGGCGTGCCAAACTATCCTAGGGCATTCTTAAATCCTCGATAAAAATGGTTTCATTTCACTTTTTTTTTTCTTTAACAATTTCATTCACCACATCATATGCTCAAAGATGTAGTTTAGAAACATGCACAAAAGCACATTTTTCATGCTATAATGCCATAGAGGCACATATTCACATCTATAAACCATGTCAAGTACTTTCTATATGATATACAAATTAGTTGTATGCCCTAGAGCACATGTGTAATAAGGATATTTTGTGTGCAATAAATATTCATTTTTAATAAAAGGCATTCTTTATTACATAGTGTTTATGTTCTTTCATTTGTTTAATAAATATCTTAAAATTTGTAATAAAGTCCCTAGTATTATTTCACATTACCAAGGAAATAATGAGGAGTTCATGATGTGGGATTCCTATTACATGTAAATGTGAAATGTCAAAATTATCCTAAGTCATAGTATAAGCAACAAGGGACATTGTTAATGCAAATAGACTAACACATGTTGTACTCCTTGACTAGGTTAAACAGTAGCTCTCATAAGTTATGACTCATCTTACCCATTATGATCATTGGACTCGAATAAGAAGCGTTACAAATATTGATATCCGAACTTACTTTATTAAAAAACTAGTATAAATTAAAACTTCTTTAAAAGCATTTTATCATTTAATAACCTTTAGTATTTTGACTTAACAAAAACCTCTTTAATGTTTTAAAATAATTAGGGAGTCATCATGTCAAAAATTAGATAGCATAACGACTGTATTTAGACACTACCCAAAAAAAAATAATACCTACATGCTTGAAAGAACTTTTTAAAACTCATTCAACATCAACACATCTCAATTGTATCCACCTAAATTCTCTACATAACATTTCTCACATACGTGTATTTCAAAAGTAGAAATGTAATAAAATCCACTATAAACTATTTATATCTACATTACAAAAGTAGAGTTGTTTAGTTAAAAGTTTTAAAGCATTTCAAGTACTAGTTTAGGCTCAACTCCCTTTTGTTCAACATATGAGTGAATTAAATTCATCACAATCAATAACTTACACAAAGGAGATAAAAAACACAAACAAAGAGTTGTATCTTGATTTACACTGTGACTTGAGGCTTTGGCTTTTATCAGTATTCTTTAACCTATGCATTACAAAACAACAATGCACTAAGCATAAAGCTTAGTGGTGCATTCAATATAGCATACATCCATATGAATACAAGCACTCATTTATGATAAGCATCACATATTAATATATAGCATATATATCTTGACCATAACATCTATACTTCATTCTTATCAAGCATATTTCAATAACATCATGCAACTATTTTATCAAAAGAATACATACATGCCACTAGACACTAAATTAAAATATTATTCTTAGTTTTGATATTATATCTAATATTACATTACAATTTTTGTTTATCCAATATTCTTATATATAAGAGACATCTACTTGTAACTTTATAATAAGAATCAGTGACCGCAAAGGTTTTAGAAAGTGACCATGAAGGTTTCAAACAATGACCTATAGGTCTTATCTCAAGATATAGCTTAAAGGTAAATACAGTATCTCACAACCTCAACATAGTGAGTCATGGAATAGTAGCACTATAGTACCCAAATTCTAAACCTCTATGTTTGTAGCACTGTAATGCCAAAATCTTGAACTTATAGGTTTATGACACCATAGTGACTGAATCCTAAACCCTTAAGTTAGTAGCACCAGAGTACCTATGTAGCTATTAATATCCCTAGTTGATTGGTTAATATATCCAAGCTAGGTTGTCTACCTATATAGGCCATGACCATTTAAAATTTAGTTTTACCTCTTTAAAGTAGCTTAAATAAGTTTTATTAGTTATTTAGTTAATAAATGACCTTATAGAAAATTATGTTCTTTCATTACTTAATCATATATGGGTCATCATGTGTGTCTCATTATCATCTTAACCATTACATCATTCATCATATGCCATATGCATAATTTCATGTATCAAACTTTACACATATCATATTATACTAAAGTAATCCATAAAAAAAAATCATCCACAATGTGTGTTTAGACCATTCGACCATTAAAGGTTATCAAACATAAAAATGAAATTAATGATCAAAGACAATTAATGCATCTTTATTCATATACTTAAAAACATTCACGAGCATGCTTTTCATTTTGGCCTTCAATAATGGCCATAACATCATCTCATGATAAACATTGTAAAGGCCTTGTACTATCTCAACTTTAATTAATACACAAGTATTAAACTTATGAACCATTTACATCTAAATATAGATAATGCTAAATCTTAATATTAAGGCAACATAATTGCTTACTTTAAGACATAAAAGTTTTAGCCATCCTACCTAAATTAAGCAACACCTTCATTCTTGCTATTTAAATAATACAATTAACCAATTCTATGCATTTTTACATCATTCCAACAACATATCATATAAATTCTCACACTTAAGAATTTTGGCCAATGTGTATTGTGCACACTTCCATCATATTTTCATTATCTAAGGCATTGAATAACACAAACCACATTACAATTATCAACTACAATGCATCAGACATTATTACATGCCAATACATAATGTCAAACATTAATTACATGCATTAATTACACATTTTAACTCATAATTTAGCATATACATTACATGCTATAGTGAATACACTTACCTTTAAGCTTATTAACACCTAACATGGCCCTTTAAATCTTCTCTTTGCCCTTAGACTTGTGAGGCCCTTCTTTCTATATAATATATACACCATTGTCACCATAAAAAAGCAATATAAAGTCGAATAATTAACAAAAAATGAAATTTAACTTTATAGATGTCATATAAAACCCTTAAGAATCCTTAGGAAAATATCAAATCCAAGAAAAATTTACTATATAAAAAATATGTTACTATTCACCTCAAACCCTTACCTTTAAATTCTTCAAATTTAAGCTTGTTTTCTTGATTCTCTTTCTATAATTAAGCTTTAATCCATGTCGAAATGTGTTTAAAAGCTGTTTTAGGGGTATTAATTTGAAGGAGGAATGAAAAAGATAGGTAGAGCAAATGAGGAGGTTACCACAAACCTAAATGAGTGGGAGGAAAAAAGTGACTCATATTCCAACTTTGACCACTTAGGGTAATTTGACCTTTTTTTTAGTCAAAGTTATCTAATGGTCAACATTATCATCCTCTCATCGAAGGGCCCTTTTTAATCCTCCCTTTTCATAGTTCTTTTAAATCATTTTCCACTCTTTTTAATCCCTAATTAACACTTTAAAAAATAATGCAATGTGACACCCCTTACTTAGTATGATCGTCGAACCTGAATAAAAAGTGGCACACAAACCAATATCAAAACTACACTTATCTAAACCTTTTTCAATTAAAAACTCTATTATTTAGATTGAAACATATCTTGCATGTACAACATTGTAAAATATGGATTTTCAAAAATTAATTTATGAAGTATACTATTATGGTCCTCATGTCAAAAATTCAGCAGCATTATGGTTAGACCGAGACACTTTCCTATGTAGTAACTTGTATAAAACAACACTTTAAAAATATATCCTAGACATCTCATCCATATCTGGGTCCATCTAACCCTTCAACATATCACAATCTCAATATTCATCAAGCATGTAATAGGAAGCGATATCATACAAGTCATACATCATCATACAATCATAAATGAAAGTTTTTAATATTGTTTAAGAGAGTTACAAAGCTTATTTGCATCATAGATTAGGTCTAATCCCTTAATTACACTAGAGTGGCCTAATAATAATTACATCACATTATCATACTAAATAAGCAAAATACCAAAAAAAGTTTCTCTTGACCACTCTACTAATATTAAGGCTTCGGCTATAATATACTATTTCTTTAAACTATGCATTATAAAACAAAATGATGTTGTAAGCGAATGCTTAGTGTTGTCTTCATCATAACACATGTGTTACTATATGCATTTCATGCATGAAGATTCATCTAAATAAAAGAACATTTCTTAGTGATCTTGCATATACTGATCATAATAACTTGTTGTGAGATAAAGCATAACTATAAATATGTAATAGTATAAACCACCAAGATAACTCATGTATACTAGCCATCTAAAAATATGCATATAACTTTCTTACTCGAACTCAATTTTAATTAATGTATTGCCATATTATTAAATCAAGTCTCATTGATTATCACATGCCTATACTTAAGAGACAACTATGGATAATGAGACTAACTGGGCCCATAGAGCATATTAGTCTGTAGTTCATAACTAGACCTAAAGGTTATAAACGCATCCATGGGTATGCTAATAGCTACTAAAAACTCCTTTGTTGACTGGTCAACCTACCTAATCTCGGTTGTTTAATCGTATAGGGCATCATCATTATACTTTATATTTTACCATAATTTAGAAGTTTGTACTACATTTTAGATAGCCCCTAATCATTAATTCAAGCTAAATTATGATCTAAACATTTTATCTCAACCCATTCAACCATACCATCATGCCATATATAACATAAACATTCCACATGTTTAGGCAATGCCATTTTATCATCTCCACTTTACATGCACTTATGTTATTTTAGCACCTTATTAGAATTCACATATATCTATTTAAATGTAAGTGGTATGATCAAATTAAACTATGACACGCCCACATGTCTATTTAGCCATACCATTATTTAGTTCTATCAATTGCTTAACTCTATCATATTGCTATAACTCCTTTTTTACAACTAAAATCATCAATGTTAGGCCTTATTGGGATTTCAGCCTTAAACACTCCTAAAACCTTATTTAATCAAGTACATACCACCTTTAAATATTCATACTAAAGAGATTAAACTAACCATAAATTATAACACACACCAATTATGCTACTTATACGCATTTACTCATTAATTGCATAATTAAAAGAACATATATACACACACTCCCATTTTGAGGCATTCGACCTTTCCTCAAGCAACACTCACACCATCCTAAAACATGCTCTAAACTTCACTTTAGGCCTCTCATAATATTACATATAGCATTAATCATAACACAACTAACATAACATCCCACCCTTATTAAACATACAAATATCAACATTCATTTTATCATCAAATTCACATTAAATGCATATATCAGGATGAATACACCTACCAAAATAATGAAAATACATCCCTTGAAGCTTGATCAAGCCTTTTCTTTTCCTTTCATGCTCTGCCACTCATTTTCTTTTACAAATAGAATATGACATCCCTTACTGGACTCCTAAAGAAATCCGATAGGCGATGCATTTTCCATTAAGTCACCCATCTTGAAATTACTCCAAGTCTATACTCCTTAACACTTAGAGAATATTTTATAACTTTATCAAATATTGCTTAACTTTTCTATCTAACCCTTAAACATTCAACCTTATGGTATAGCAGACCCAAAAAAAACCCTTTGATAGACAATCAATATGTTACAAAAAAATAGGCAGCAAAATGGCTACCGGTGACAAACTAAATTTTTTTCCACTTGTAAAAGCACTTCTAAAAATAATAATATTATTCTACCTCCTTCTAAACCCTTCTGGTCCCCTATTAATCTCATCAATCATCACCAAACACATCACAATCACATATTAGATTCATAGGGCCTCAGGCTTACAATCATCAGAAACTATAAAAACAAGCCATTTGCCGCACCTATCCTTTTAATACATACAGACACATGTAGCCTCTAAGCATGTTAAACCTATAACCTATAGTTTTGACATGAGTGTTGACTAACAAATAAAGAAAAAGCTATGTTTGTACCCTTCACAGTTGGTGCTACTACATTGCACAATCTTTGAGGCTAGACCACTTATCTTAGTAACCTGCACACCAAAACACTGGTACATTTAGTATGAAACTTAGTGGTGAATCTAACACATTAAAAACATGTCATATGTAGGCACTTAGATGCAATAACAGGCTATAAATGTAATGCAAGGATTAAATTCATGCAAGGCATTAATTCTAGTTAATCAGTCTTTTTATTCATTTAATTACAATTATGCCACTATGGTAATTACAATTAATTCGATAATGTAGTGAATTTCATAAATCAAGTTTGTACATTAATTCAATTTAATTTAACAGGCTCGACTAGATAGACTACACTTAAGGACACTAGACCTAGAGGGAACTGAAAAATTGTGTAGTGGCCTATATTCTAGACCTCGACTGCTGCACCGGCATGGTCTGATAGCAGGGATCAGTTCAATTGAACCTCCCAATACTAGATAGGAGATAGTAGGGATCAGTCCATAAACCTCCTAATATCTCAAACAAATCAACCACCAATCACATTATGGATGGTAGGGATCAGTCTATAAACCTCTTAATATCAAAAAAATCATAGCAAGGAACTAATATGGATAGTAGGGATTAGTCCATAGACCTCCCAATATCCAAATAATCAATAATATCAAACACTTCCAAAGGATAGTAGGCATTAGTCGGTGGACCTCCCAATATCTAGAAAATTAACATAAAATTTCTAGCAACTATTAATCCCTAAGTTGACCAGTCAACCCATCCAGTGGGCATCTAACTAATAGGCCATCTGACCATATTTTATGTCCATTTATTTACTAATCATCATCTTATAATATTTAGAAATGAAAAATAGATAGTTATGAATTTATTTTGATGGTCAAAATTTGACCTGGACAATTACAGGTCTTTTTAGGTCATATCGGACAATTACATGTCTATTTTTTCAGGCCAATTTAGGTTACATTCTTAGGCAAAATTAAGTCCACTTTTAGCTTAGTTTAATCCTTATCTTAGGTCCAATTATGATCATATTGAAGGCAAGTTCTAATGCCTAGGTCCATAGGTCATTTTTCCTAGTTAGTTATAGGTCATTTTTATATTTTGCATACATAATTATAGGTACAAAATATATCCTTTCCTTAGCATTTTTTCCATGCCATTTGCAACCATTATCACCCATTATCATAGGCCTAAAGCCAAATCCAATTATACATCTCAAATGGCCTGAAAAGAGGCCTCAAATTCATTCCATATACACTTTACAAAGTGATCAAATTTGGGGTCAAGTTATATAGCATTTTAGGTCAATTTTACCATGATATTTTAAGCCATTTTCAAGTCTCTTTTTAACCTTATTCCAACCTTTAATTCCTTACCTACCTTTATCCATTTTCATGACTCATTACTTACACATGTTTACATATTTCATGCCAAGTTCACATTACTCATTTCATGCACAATATGCCATGCCAATCTTACACACATATACCATGCCATAACATGTACATAATGCCAAACTTACCTCATATACCTCTCAGCCAAAGCTTGTTAATGGCCATATTCATGTTTTCTTTCACATTTTCTCATACATACACATACAATAGCATCATTTAAGCATACATACACACACACACACACACATATACACACACATCACATACCATGCAAGCTAAGCCTTGACATGCCTTGTACATGCCTTGGCCACACTAAGAAAACATTCTTACATGCATTTTCCATTAGATTCACCATACACATATACAATACTACCTTTAGAATACCATTTCCCATTTAATACCCCAAGCTATCATGCTATACACATACCTTGCAACTTAAGGCAACCTAAGATACCTCTTAGCCACTCAAGGCAACACAACCAAAACTTTCTTTTTTCACTATACACACATACCATTTATCAATTTCCATATCAAACATATTTAAAGCCATTAAATTCCTACTTAATTCAAACCATTCATATACCACACATACACACACTCCTCTCGGCCAAAGTGAGGCCTTGACCTTCCATTAATTCATCATCCAATTCACCTAAATAATACATAAATAACATGAATATAAGCTTAATTCACCAGTAAACACATGTTAACCACTTAAACCCCTAATTCTAGACAAGTTTTCTATCTAAATCACACATGAATTTAACATAGCATGTCTCAAATGCATTAGAATCACATACCACTCTCAAAATTAAGGCCTTTTTTATACCTCAAGCTTATGAATTGCCTTGTTGTACTCTATATTCCCTTTGGCCTACATACATACGATAATTCCTTATAAAAATCATAAAAAATTCCTCAAGCATCCAAACAAAAATCTAAAGGCATAGGCCTCTTTAGAATGAAGAAATCCCCTAAGAAATAAAATAAAAAGAGAAGAAAAGCTTTTACACTTGAAGTTGGTTTTTTAACCTCTCTTTTATGTACACTTGATATTCCTTGAATTTTATTGAATTCTATGGATATCCATGGCCATCAAACCCTACAAGGACCATTTTATACTTAACTTATGGGAATTGTAGTTATAATTAATGGTTGA
>CANXYI010941499.1:0-14591 GCA_948208565.1 Hura crepitans | reverse complement strand
AAAACTTACTTACCACTTTCCTTGTCAATGGTTTTGGGTACATTGAGATACAAACCATACCCATGCACTTTCATAGTATTTGTCATATAATTACCCATTTATCCATAACATGAGTACATCCATACATCTACCCTCACATTTTCATACCACATACCATAGCAAAGGCCCAATTTATGTCTTGGCCACACCTAGCTTTTCATGCCATACTTGTACTTGCCTATTAATTACCAACTATTTCCATTTCAGCATATGTTAAAACAATAACTACACATACACACATATAATCACATGCCATAGACATCAATTTTCATTTGGTATTCACAAAATTTAGCAACTAAACCATCACTTACCTAAGCCACAGCTCTTGGCTAACTAATATATTTATCATATTATACCCAAAACACACCTCAACATACCTCAAGCTCAAGGACACCTCTCAGCTACCAAGTATTTAACACCTATATAGCCCTTTTTCTCATCAAATACTATACAATTCATACCATTCATGAACTAAATGTCATCATATCATAAAAACATCTAGCATTCTAAGCTATTTTACATACTCCATACATTTCTAGACTCAAAAGAAGTAACTGGAATTTCAGGGGCATGAAGTGAATGATAGAATTCACTTACCTCCTTCACTTGAAATGCCATTTCCACCATTTTAAGGCTACCATCCTCCATTTCTAGCCCTCATGGTGTCTTCTCCCTTGCTCTTCAAGCCTTTCTTTGCCCTAATTCACCTCAAACCAAAATCACACACACCTTCCATAGATGTTAGGCACCCCAATGAACCATTTCTAGCCAAGAAAAACCAAGAAAATCTAAAGGAGAAACATGAAAACTCACTTTGGCTGCTTACTGAACTGCTTCTAACCCCAAGACATTTGGCGAATTTTAACTTAATCATGGAATCTCCTTTTTCCAGAAATTCTAATTCCCTCAAGTCCATGACATCCCAAAGAAAATTTAGGAAGAAGAATTATGAATTTTGGTGGAGGGATGAGGGAGATATGGCTAAAGGAAGTAGAAGATGGCGTTAGGTTTTTTGGGCAGTCTGAACCAAGAAACTTTGGAGAAAATCTTTCTCCCAACTGAAGGCTCCTTTCCCTCTGATTCTTTTTCCATTCGTTCACCAATAGGCTAACTTGAATTTAAAAACTAGAATCACAAAATTTGGGTAAAAATGAAAGAGATATGGCCAATTGAAAAGGGAGAGGGCATCCAGATTTTTTTCTGGACAGCTAAGAGCAAATTTTTTTTCTTTTCATTTTAATGAACTTTTTTGCCACTTGTCTAGCCATTTGGTCACTTGGCATGGCTCCTAGGCCAACTGACTGGCGTGGGGGTAAGCCTCACAGCCACCCAGGGTATCCCAAAATAGCTTAATTCTTTAGAAAACTTTGAAAATTCACCAAAATTCACACAGACCTCAAAAAATTACACCATTTATTTTAAAATTCATATTTTAATCCTATCTACTTGCTTATGAATTTTTGTGGCCAAATTTCATTGATAGAGTAATTTTCAGACTACCTTAATTTGTGTGCCAATCTAAAAAATTATGAGAATTTGCAAACAACCTCGAAATCCAAAAATTCTTTCACCAATGGACTCAGTGGAATTTTTAAACTTCAAGATCCACTATTTTTTGGTCCATCTGGGCTGATCCTAGGGCAATCTCGGCTCGTAAATTTTTCATTAAACAGATGATAGCTTACAATCCGAAATGAATTATTGGTTCTATTAAATTTTTAAATTTTGCTCTTTTCATCAAAATAAAGCCCCTCAAAGTTTCATGACCAGTGTCACTGCCTCAATGTAGGTGCAACTATCTCGGACCTAGTGGCACTGTTCACAGAGCCTCAGAACATGAGCATTACATAAATGGTTTAATAAGATAAAATGTATATATACATATATAATTATTATAAATTTAATTCTTAATAATGACAATAAAATATAAAAATATTGATTATATTCTAGATAATTAAAGACTATAAAATAAATATTTATTTATTTAAGTACAAAGAATAGAGGAATATTTATAAAGATATGTAATTAATGAATTAAGCACATTAATGATACATCAAGAGCTTATATTTGAAATGTTGAGTATTTGATAAATAACATTGATTCTACGAAAGATAATAAATTAGGAATAAAGATTAATCGAAGGATACTCCTACACATAAAGGATAAATAATGAGACATAATGACAAAAGCCGTTACAATTAATAAGAATACAATAGGAAATTAATATTAAAGACCTATTTATGATGAGCTTGAAAAAGTATACCATGAGTATAACTATAAGATATGAAATGTTATGATGGTGAAATAATATATTGTGATTAAATTAAATAGGTCAAAAATGTTTGAAAAGTAATGAAATTGAGACAGATGCTAGCCTATATGAGTTAGACAACCTACTAGATAGGTTAACTGATCAACTAGGGAGTTAGCAACTACTAGGACACTCTAGTGTCATGAGAGGTCAATCCATAAGGATGACTATGAGATGATATTGATCTTTTATAAGACTGTGTAGGTGCAGTCACCTTAAGGTCCGTGAAGGGCCACTACACACCTTAAGATTTAATAATGGAGTGTAGCCATCGAGTTCTAGAATGCGGGCCCCTGCACAGCTTATAAGATAAAGTGCAGTAGTCGAGGTTCAGGATTTGAACCCCCATATAATTATAATAATTATAATGAGATATGACATGATAGAGTGCAACCATCGAGATTTAAAATACAAGCCCCAAACATATTGTGATCCCGTTATCTAGTGAAAAGAGTGATGTATGTCCAACATGAGCTAGAAAAGGAAATAACTAGATAAAGTATGTTAAATACATATAATGATCATAATATTTGTAAAATTGGAAATTGTGTGAAATAGAAAATAAGAGAAAATAAAATGAAGAGAAATAAATTGATATATCTTAATGCTCAGCCTTCACTTGTTGACATATAAGGCACTTAGTCATGAACTCTAACATATCTCTCTTTATACCCGACCAACAATAAGATAACTTCAGATCTTGATACATCTTGGTGCTACTAGGATGCATAGCATAAGGAGCACTATGAGCTTCTTGTAAAATCTGCTTCCTCAACTCTTCCACCTCTGGTACACATATCCTATCGTGGTAGTACAGATAACCATCACTATTGATTTCATACTCAGTAGGCTTCCTCTCTTGAATGGCACTAATCACACTCATCAGCTTATGATTATCCTTCTAAGAATCCTTCACTTTTTGTAGCAAAGTAGGCTTCACTTACAACTCTACTAATAAATCATCTTCCATGAGCTATAATCTAACATTCATGGCTCTCATAGCTACCATGAACTTCCTACTAAGAGCATCTACCATAATATTAGCCTTTCTTGGATGATAATCAATCAGGAAATCATAATCCTTAATCATTTCCATCCATCATCTCTATCTCAAATTTAGCTCCTTTTAGGTAAGAAAATACTTCAAACTCTTATGATCTGTATAAATATAACACTTTTCTCCGTAAAGATAGTGTCTCCAAATCTTCAAAGCAAAAACAATTATTGTAAGCTTCAGATCATGAGTAGGGTAGTTCCTCTTATGCAACTTCAGTTGTCTTGAAGTATAAGCAACAACCTTACCTTCTTGCATCATATCACACCCTAACCCATTATGAGATGCATCGATGTAGATAGTAAAATCCTTCCCTGAAACTAGTTGTACATTGAATAGGAGCTTCTATCTATATGGATTTTAGCTTATCAAAACTCTCCTGACATCGGTTATCCTAAACAAACTTCATATCGTTCCTTAACAACTAAGTCATAGGTGCTACAATCAAGGAGAAACCTTTAACAAACTGTCTATAATATCCGACCAAACCAAGGAAACTTCTAATCTCTGTTGTGTTCCTAGGTAGCTTCCACTCTATAACAACTTGTATCTTACTAGGATCCAGTCAAACACCTTTTACAAAAGCTATGTGTTCGAAGAAAGACACCTCACTAAGCCAAAACTCACACTTGCTAAGTTTGGCATAGAGCCTCCCATCTCATAATACCTTAAGAACCTTTCTCAAATGTTGTTCATGTTCTTCCTTACTCTTCGAGTATACAAGAATATCATCTATGAAAACTATCATAAACTGATCTAGGAAAGGTTAAAAAACTCGATTCATGAGATCCATAAAGGCTGCAAGAGTATTGGTAAACCCAAATGGCATTACCAAAAACTCATAATGGCCATAATGCATCCTAAAAGTAGTCTTGGCCATATCTACCTCTTTAACCCTCAACTGGGAATAACCGAACCTCAAATCAATCTTAGAAAACACCCCACTCTTATAAGCTGATCAAACAAATCATCTATCTTTAGTAGGGGATACTTGTTCTTGATGGTCACTTTATTCAACTATCGATAATCCATACATAACCAAAGAGAACCATCCTTTTTCTTAACAAATAAAATCGATGCTCCCCAAGGCGATACACTCGACCTTATGAAACCTTTATCTAGCAACTCTTGCAAATGAACGTTCAACTCTACAGGAGCCATTCTGTATAGGGCTATAAATACTAAAGCAGTGCCAAGTAAAACCTCTATACTGAACTTGAGTTCCCGTTCTAGTGGCAAATCGAGTAACTCTTTAGGAAAAACATCTACATACTCTGACACTATTAGTATTGTATTAGTATCTGGCTCTCCCTTGTTGACATCATATAAATGTGCCAAGAAAGCTTAATAACCCTTTTTCAACATCCATCGAGCTATAATAGCTGATATCATATTGGAGAGGAAATCCATTCTCTCACTAACCATTATAATCTCTGACCTATCATTAGCTTTAAGAGATATCCACTTCTGACCACAACCCATAATTGCTTGATACTTAGATAACCAATCTATGCCTAAGATCAAGTTGAACTCATTAAAAGGTAACTCAATAAGCTCGACCAAAAACTAATGTCTTTATACTAACAAGAGACATTCCTTCCAGACCTTGTTCATAACTATAAGCTAACCTATAGGGTTACTAACCATAATCTCTATGTTAAGGTTTTCTGATGCTAACCCCCAGTCTTATACCCATGCAGCGCATATATATGAGTGTGTAGACTCCAGATCAATTAAAACTAAAGTAAGAAAATCAAAAAGAAAATAGGTACCCATTATCACATCCAGTGAATCAGTCTCCTCTTTAACTTTGATGGCATACTACCTAGTAGGAGCTTTAGTCTCTGCTCTACTCTCAACCTTGACCCTTATCTACCCACTATTTTCTCATCTTGATCCCCTCTCTATCCTTTAACTAATTCAAGTATAAATCTTTATCTACCCTTATACTATTTCGGGCAATCTCTGATGAAATGGTCTACTACACCATATCTAAAACAAACTCCTGATCTGGATCTCCAGCACTCTCCCTTATGTCTCCTATGGCAAGTTTAACACTTGGGCCACTAATTGCTCTAAGCTATAGTCACTGAAGCACTAACAACCTAAGATTGTTGTTGTCTTATCTTACTCTATGCTCTCTGTCCTTGTCTCTAAGTTTGACCCTACTTCTGGGTCTGTTGTGGTGCCCTAAACTGATTTCCTTTAAACTTCTTGTCTAAATGCTAAGCTGTACTAGCTGATCCCTGACCATAGGATCTCTTATTCTAGTAGAATTTTTTCTTCTCCTTCTATACCACCTCTACCATAAGGTAAGTTGATACCAGTTAGAGAAGTCTCAAATCTTCATAGGAGTTATATTCGCCTTGATCTCCATATTCAACCTTTTTTCAAATCTTTTACATCTATCTACTTATGTCTAAACCATGTCCTTGGCATATCTACTTAACATGGCAAAGTCTATCTCATACTCAAGTATTGACCTTTTCCCTGCTTAAGGTCAACAAACTCTTATCTTCTAGCATCCAAGTACATCTTAGATATATACTTCGTCTAGAGCTCCTCAAAGAGTAATCCCATGTCAAGTTAGCCTCATTTTTATGTTCTGTCAAAGCTTCCCACCAGTTGAAAGCTTGTTCTTGCAACAAAGAAGTGGCACAGATAACTTTCTCTTCTAGTGTGCACTTGAGCTGCTCCATGATTCTGGTGGTTCTGTCTAACTAGTACTCTACTACACTTACATATACAATACCTTTACCTTTAAAATCTTTAACTCCTATCTTCTTGATTCTCTCAAGATAAATCTTTTAGAGAGCCTATTGTACTGGAGGTGGTTGCTGAACTGGTGGAGGCTGTGGATGTGCTACCCCTATGGCTTATCTCAGTAGATCCAAAATCTTTTCTCAGGAACACTGGGGGTACTTGTGCTACTGAAGATGCTTGCCTAATATCACTTCTAAAAATTGACATAGCTCTATCAGCTTCTTACCTAACCATAGTTGGAGCATGGCTTCAACCTCTTCCTCACTATGAGGCGTATTTGAACTCATCACAAGCTATAGGAAAAAAGAATAGATTATAAGCCTCGACACCATATTATCATATGATGTAAGTTTCTAAATTAATGGCATTTATACATAACCCTTAGACACTAAGGAACACCTAAATTGGAGCTCTGATACCACCAAATGTGACACCTCTTACCCGATCTAATTGCTAAACCCAAATAAGGAATGCACAAACAAACGTGTTATTGAACTTATTTATCTAGTATACCATTACTTAAAAATTCGAGCAAATTAAAACCTTTTTCAAACCATGTTTGATTCAGAATTAAAGTCTTAAAAATTTAATTCTTAAAATAATTAAAATCCATTAACATGTTATGTTCATTTCAAGAATCCTTATGCCAAAAATCTAATAGCATAACGGCTGTATCGGTGCACTATCCCAAAATGAATAATAACCTGTATATGAAAACAACACTTCTATATTTCAATCATCACATTCTCAACATCATTTTGGTCCTTTTGACCATCCAAAATCACAGCATGACTCAATCTCATAAAACATTTGGAAATAAACATCAAAATATAGTTTCAAACCTAGTTAAATAATTACAAAATGATAATAATCCCAAATTAAGCCCAATCCCTCTTATGTTTCATACAAGTGCCATCTAATCATTAACATCACAAAAATAATATATACAAATTAACAAAATACCCAAAAAGTAGCTTGCTCTTGATCTATAACAAATTTAAGGCTTTGACTTTAATTTGGTTCTTCAACCTACGCATTGCAAATAAAACGATACGCCAAGCAAATTTGCTTAATGGTGTAATTATGGAAATTTAAGGTGTTTATACATCATCAAGCATATACATATGAAATGGCAATTAAATGCATATAGTTACATACTTATATGGTCATATCATACTTATGGAAAAAATAAGTCATATAAACATGCATCAACTTCATAGATATGAACATTCATCATAATATCCATATTCAAGCCCAATTAAAATCAAATATCATATTAGTTAGGAATTACTGCATTAATGTAATATATAGCCCACAATCAAAGAAACACTTATCTATACTGGATAATAAGGATACTGAGCCACCGAGATCATTTAGACCACTAAGGCCCACATAACGGACCCGAAGGTTATTACCGAACTTAAAAGTCATTTTCGAACCAAATGGTCATTACCAGACCCAAAGGTTATTAAAAACACATTGAAGTGTCCTAGCAGCTACTAAACCCCTAGTTGATTAGTCAACATATGCAATCTAGATTGTTAACTAGCATGGACCAATCACCATATAATAGTTTTCTTATTTAACCAATTTAAATAGCTTAATTAAATTTAACAAAGTGGTTTGGCCAACAAATGACCAACCAGGAAACTATATTCTTCTTTCTCATCTTAAATACATCTAATCTCAAAACAATATACATAACAACTCATATTCATCATTCCAATGACACCACTATTACTCATGCCCATATACAACCTCTCATGATACATCATAAGCATATTAGGCATGATTTCCATCAAAAAGAGATACATTATTCCTTCATCTCAAATTTCAGCCCATAATGTCTCAAAAGCATCACATATCTATAAATCCAACATATTAAGCATGTATGAATCAACAATATACCTACATGAAGCTCATAGGCTATTCGACTGTATATATATATATACACACACACACACATACACACTTACACACACACGCACACACACACACACAAAATACTCATTTAGCACTTTTCATGCTTTAACTCATCAACTCATGTGCAAACATAAAGGTATTCCACATACATGTTAACACACACATCATAAGCATCATATAACTTGCATTTCATGCCCTCTAACCATTCAGCCATCTCTCACCACAATACTTCCACACATATACATACACCAACATCACCACACATCATGTACATTTTTAACAATAATAAACCTAATTAAGTAAATAGCTAGCATACATACATTTTATCAACAGAAAATGCATAAGCTTTATATAAGCATTTTCATCCCTAATTAACACCACATCCACACAATTCAACACCATTTACATATCTATTCCATCATAAATAGCACATCTAACATTATTCAACCTCATAACTATACATACATGACAAAATGCCTCATTTCTATATTCAAAGCATACACATGCCAAGCATAAGGCCATTTTTGGCCCACTCTACACACACATATTCCGTCATCTTTTGAATTATTTATTTTCACTCAATAAATCTAACTAGCAATATTAAACCACATAAATGCATTAATTTTTGCGAGAATCTACAATTTCATACACAACATATACATTCATAAATGCACAAACTCACACACACACATTAAATTTTCAAAATTATACTTACTACGAGTTCAATAAGTGATTACAAGCACACTCACACCTTTGCCTTTCTCTCATCCTTTCGATTCTCGCCCAAGTCAATTGATAATCATTGATTCAATTTTGTAAAAATCATATAAAATCAAATATGCTTCAAAAATTAAAACCGAACACATAGATAGACTCTTAGACACCTATAGAACATAGTAAAAATATTGAAACTCGAAAAAACTTACTTGAACCAAAAGTGGTCACTATTTATTGAGACTCAAACCTAAGCAAATCTTTTGATTTTTCCACAATTTTTAACTTCTACAAACTTTTAAAGATCATGAAGGCTTGGGGGATTTATTTCGAAGTGAGAGATTAAGGAGAAATAAGGGATGGAAAGAGAAAAATACACTCCCATAGAGGGAGAAATATGTGGGCCAAGTGAGGGGAAAGAGGGAGGGAGGAGACAATTTACATATTGACCAAAAAATAAGTGAAGTTGACCTTTTTATAATGTAAGAAAATTTCCCCTTTAGTCCTCCTATCTTTCCTCTCTTATTTCCAACCCAATTACCTTTAATTAACCTTAATTTAACTCCATTAAAATCTTATAATTATTGCCCCATAACCCTTTAAAAATTGAAGCTCAAAAAATAAGAAAAATCGAATAAAATGCCCTTATATACTTTTTTCCAATTTTAGTAAAAATACTTTCTGATCTCCAAAAATTTCAATTCCAGTGCCAATGGACTATTTAAAATATTTGAGTATCGAATTATACTAATCCCAAAATTTTTTGAGCAACTTTTGAATATTTTTATGGTTTAGCTAAAACTAGGTCAATATTCATGTGACACTGCCTTAAAAATTAACTGTCATTTTTAACCACCTAAATGACTTCATTTTGACTTCAAATTTCACCCAAAATTATGTTATGATTAATACTTCTATTTAGTAAGATTAGTGCTCTTAGCCTCGAGAAAATGTTATTCACATCCCGAGAAGTACTTTTATAACATTGGAATTTTTTGGGCATTATACAATTAGGGGACATGAATTCCACATTTTTTCATAATTCCTTAAAAATGAGACAGGCAAAGAACTAAATTGTTAGTTTGAAGCTAAGAGATAGACATATGGTTTCAAAACATAAAGATATAATCACAGCAATGATAGATAGATTACTATATTGAGCTTCTTGGTATTGACAATTATAGGCGATCTCATATTAATCTTGTTGTTTTAGTGATGGGAAATAAAATTACTAAAGCTAATGGTCAAAGTCTTTATAGAGAGGTGAATAATGTAGAAATAAAAGAAGCTTTGATGAGTATTGGTAGCAATAAAGCTTCAGGGGTGGGTGAGTATAATAGTTTTTTCTTTAAGAAATATTAGGGAATTGTTAGGAAGGATGTTTGCTTAGCAGTGTAAGAATTTTTCAGAACAGGAAAAATGCTAAAGTGAATAAACTCTACAGCCTTGATAATCATTCCTAAATTTCAAAACCCTATAAGTCTTGTCAATTATAGACCTATAGCCTACTGCATTATCCTTTTCAAAATTATTACTAAGATTTTAGTAACTAGGATGGGGAAAACTCTTAATAGTTTGATCAGCACAGTGTAATCAACTTTCATTTCTAGCTGGAACATCACTGATAGTATTCTTTTGGCTTATAAGTTAGTACATAGGTATCATAAAAAGGGTGAAACAACGTAGTGTGCAATAAAAGTTGATTTAAGGAAAGCTTATAACTCTATATGCTAAGACTTCATTAAAGAGATATTGATTGGCCTAAATTTTCCTCAAAGATTTATCACTTAAGTGATGGCTTACATTAGGACACCTATGTATTCTATTATGATACATGGAGGCTTAGAAGGTTATTTTCTTGGAAAAAAAGGGCTAAGACAAGGTAACCCCATGTCCCTTTTGATTTTTATTATTGCTATTGAGTACATAACCAGATACTTTACAAAAACTCATAATTATCTTAGTTGTCATAAGGGCTATCAAACTCTAAAGCTTAATCATCTCTATTTTTATAGATAATCTTTTTATTTTTAGTGGAGGAGATACATCTTCTATCAATTGGATTAAATAAGCTTTAAAGCACTTCCATGATGTGTCGTGGCTGCAACTGAATGAAGGGAAAAGCTTCACTTATTTCTATGGTGGTACAAAGGAAAAAAAGTGAGATATTCTAAAGATTTTGGATTTTTATAAAGGTAAGTATGAGACCCCTTACCATATTCGATCACTTGACCCCAATAAGGAATGACACATAATCGATGTTCATCTTACTACTATTGATTTTATGTTGTACCAGGGACAAGGCAGTTAGTATTTGAAGTCGCCTCCTAGCTCTATACTAGGACCATTGATCTTTTGCCCAGAAAGGGTTCAAAATTAGATCTTATTAATGCCCTAATAATATACCTTCCTTTATATTCTAATATTTATCAATCCCGTATCATGCAAGCAAGCATTTTAATTAAAAGTATACTTGTCACCTTTTCACATAAAGAAAATAAATTGCAATCTTAAACTATACAACAAAATATAAATGTAAATTAAACTTCCACAAATCAGGTCATTTATTAGTTATTGTTTAACTTGATAACTACTTGAAATTTCATAGGAATTAGCAGTAATTGCCCAACTCCCATCTCTAAGAGATTAGCCTTTTGTTAAAATACATTTTTATGTGACTTTTATTAAGAAAAACTAAAAATCATTTTGTTAAGAAAACACCAATTAATTAGGTAGAAAACCATTGATGTGAGGTTAAGCTTGTACGTGTAAAACAACTTATTAATCTACCTATTACAACCTAAAATAAACAAAAGAAATAAAAGGTACAAAAACCAAATAAGCAAATAAGGCACAAGCAATTGGTCCCATCTCTACATTGGCAAGTTCGTGTGGACTCAATAAGGCCCTCGGTCTACGTCTGTGGAAACTAAAATATGTCATAATAGATACATCCGTCTGGACCTCATATCTAACATGGATGGTCAATCTTACACAACTCATGTGAAAATGATTAGTAACACAAACAAAGGTCTATGAGGACCTAATAATGGTACCAAATACGATTATTATAATGCATGTTAAAGATACATATATGGGTATAAATACATACAAAATGTGCATGAATAATTATTATAAACAATGTGGTGATTAGAATAATTATTGATGAAAACAGAGATAAACAACATAAAAACTTCCGTACGAACAACATAAAAACATATTCATTCAAAATAGACATCCGAACGGACTATACTCCTTATGAAAGGGAGTCCATGTGACCTTTACATTAGTTCCAGAATGTAAGTTTCATGTATAATGACAAATAAAATGATTAGGATTAATTACAAAGACATATTAAATAATAATATAGATTATTAACATGCTATAGTGATTAACATAGATGTTACATATGTTATTAGACATTAAATAAATGTTAAACTAGAATATAGAGGATGAATATAAAATTGTTATCAAACATTGGTCCATACGGACCTCATATTATATATATATTCAAATAATAAGTCCATGAAGACCATTACATCTATTAAAATAGGTCTCTGTGGACTTAAGTGTCACTTTAAGTTTTACTCAAAATTGTTTGTTAATTAATACTTTCATCCTATAACATTAATGCAGCCCAAGTCTTGGGTAACACTATTTATACCTCGAAAGGTACTATTTATAAGCATACTTGCTATCAGCCATTTACCATTCAAATGTTCCTATTTTCATGCCATATTGCACTCATAACCTTTTATAACATATACATTTGATCATTAAAGAAAATAATGTTCAAGTCCTGAAAGTCACTATTTGCGATCCCGAGATTCACTATTCATGATCTTGAGATTTTCTGGTGTTATATGTTCGTAGTAGCATACATCAACCACTAAATCAACTCAGGTAGCATTGCTTGTTGTCTTTGAGCTCATGGTGTAAGTGGCACAAAAGCAGAGGTAGATGGTTATTCTAAGTTGCCCTCACTAGCTAGAGCATAACTCTCAGCCTTTTCATTAATCACTTGGTGGGAACTGTGAAACAAGTTTACCTATTTCAATAAGAGCAGTTTGCATTATGTGGTTTGTAGCTTATGTACACAATGCAATTGACTATGTGCATCATTTCGCACATATGTGGTCACATGTATAATGGACTCAACATTCACAAGTAAGAATCACCCTAAACCTAGCTCGAATGCCACAAAATGTGACACCTCTACTACTGACATCCTACGACACCAACTGTAGGAGTGTCGCATTGTACACTTAAGACGTCAGTGACTATACATGTACACACTTCACCTATATTCACATTTACACACATACACTTGCGTAGCATTCAAATTCATTCAATAAGGAAACTACACTAAAATAAACCAATCATTTATCAAAAACATTCAAAGGCCTCAAAACTGGCCAAAACCTTTATTTACAATATCTTGAAAGAGCAAACTCATGAATGTCTTTATGGTAAAACAAACGTAATAATTATCTATACAAAATAAATGAATCAATTAACAAATGATGTTGCCATGCTCAAAATATAGCTAAAGAACCCCACTTGCAATGCCTTCTCTGCTGGACCTGGAGCCTTTAACTTACGTGTGGAAATAACTAATGCACTAAGCAAAACTTACTTAATGGTATATAAACCAATCATGATTACCACTAAATAAAACACATAACAATACAATATAATATATGTTCAAACTACAATAAATTATTACAGTACATCATTATTCACAATTTCATATAGATTATACATGTATGCTCTTACCTCACTTACCTCTTAGACAGTAGTCATTATATACAACATACATAACTAAATGTACATATATGGTCAATTAATAGGGTGAATCCATTTCATGTAAATCATGTAAATGGTTTGTTATATTAATATGCTAATATGGTCAAGCTTTTTATCAATTTCCTTTACTTTCCTTATAATAGCCCAATGTGTCTTTGACCACTCCATACTAGATAACGGGCAGTAAGTGCCTTCGAGACTTATGCGTTCATACATACTACTTGATGAAATCAGTTACACGGTAATCTTTGAGCTTACACAGCCATGCCCACTCAGTATACAGTTGTACGGTGTTATTAGGGCTTACACGATTGTACCTGTAACGACCGCCGGTTGACGTCTTATGAACAGTGCATTCGGAACCCGATTGATGTTCCCTGTGGTGCGGGTCATCATTTCGAGACCGATAATTGGCATATTGTTCATAAAACTTTGACGAGCCTAAAAAGGGTCAAAATGAAGGAATTAAAATTTTTAGCAGAACCAACAATAACTTTTAGGTCATAAACTACCAATTTCGGAGATAAAAAAATTTTGAGACCCAAACAGTGGAGACCCGAGAATGTACCCGAATGGTCTCGAAAATACCATACCCTAAACCTCAAAAATTCTATTTAGCATGTTGGTGAAGAAATCGGAATTTTCTGAGGTCATCTGGTATTTTTTCAGAATATTTTATTTGCCTCGTGAATAGGGCCAAAAAGTCAACAGTTGACTTTTGGGCTGAAATTTCACATGGACCTTAGTGACATTAATTTAGACGCTAAAACATGCCTATAAAGTCATTATTCAAACACATATACATTACCCATGCAATCTACCATTTCCATAACACAATTTACATGAAAACACATACATTTATGCATGGCATGAAAGGTTTAACTTAATCCACATACCTATTGGGGATTTTCACCCCTTTGTCCACCACTTGAAGATGGCAATTGAGGATTTCTCTCTCCTCCAACTTGAGTTCCTAACATA
>CANXYI010941473.1:0-10258 GCA_948208565.1 Hura crepitans | reverse complement strand
CTGCTAGGTAGTCGGTCTTGTGGGACCCATGCCAGGTGCGGGTGCAACCGCTTAGGTTCAACAGGGAACCACTGCACTCTCGGATATATTATCGTGGCCTTGAGATGGTTCTCAGACCTACCTCAAGTGATTCCACTCCCGATATATATATATATTTACGGGTACAGAAATGGATTACAGGCTGTTTCTGTCCTTCGCTCTCGGTCCCGGTACAGGCATGGTAGGTGCAGCTACCTAGGTCCTAAAAGTGGGCCACTGCACAATGTATATCCTTTTTATCTAGTGTCTTAAAGTGATGTCTGTCTGTCATGGGCCTATAACGTAATTAAGTCAATGATAATCAGAATTTCAGGCATAAAATAGTTAGTAGAGTAATTATATAAAAGTAATACATGTTGCTTGTGAAATGGCATTTGTGTGCATAAATGACATATTTGGTTTGGTATATTCCACCACTGAGTTTTATACTCAGTGTATCAGTGTTCTGATGCGTAAGTTGTAGACAGCAGACTCACAGCATCAGACAGGGAGCACAGTGTAGCTAATCACGTGTCTTTTGGTATTTTGTTTTCTCTCTTTTAAAAGATGTATAGGTTTGCACTCATGTACATACAGATATAGGTTGTATAGTCTAAATTACAGTATCGTATATAGAATGGCTGTTCTGTGAATGCATGTTTATTGGTGGGTCTCTGACCCTGTGGTGTTTAGCCTTAACTCATTAACACATCATACACTTAATCTCATACTTTGCTATATCTCTCTTCATACCTAACAATTATAATGGGCTTTTATGTTCTAAAACACCTTATTACTACCTAGATGCATATCATATGAATTACTATATGCCTTATCCAAAATTAATCTCCTCAGCTCAACATCATCTAGCACATACAATCTATTTTAATAGTACAATTGGCTTTCTTTAACCCATACTCACTTGGCTTCCCCTCTTAGATTCTCTTTACTACACTTTATAGCTTCTTATCTTTCTTTTGTGCTTCTTTTACTTGCTAGAGAAAATCAAGTTTCACTTTCCTCTCAGCAATAATTGCCTAATCACATGCAAGCTATAGTCAGACATTCGTCACTTTCAAGACTACATATGAAAGAAACATAATACTATTCATTTTTAAGAGACTAATAAAGGCATATAAGCAAATAGAATATAAATTCTAACAAAAGTAGTACTTGCCAAAGACTTTCAACTCAAGGCATCAGTTACAACATTTGCCTTAACAGGATGGTAATTGATCACTGTTAAAATAATTAAGTAATTTTATCCATCTTCTTTGCCTTAAGTTAAGCTCTCTCTAAGTAGGCAAATACTTAAAGCTCTTATGATATGTGTCTATGAAACACTTTTCCCCATAAAGGTAGTGTCCCTAAATCTTTAGAGCAAACATAATCACTACAAGTTTCAAATCATAGGTAGAATAGTTCTTCTCATTTGAAAGCTATTTAAAAGCATAAGCAATTTCCTTACCCTCTTTAATCGACACACAACTAAGACCATTATAGATATATCACTGTATATCGCTTAGTCCATCCCAAATTATGGTTGTGTGAGAATAAGAGCTTGAGTTAACATCTCTTTTAAATTACCAAAACTTGCCTAACACTTATCATTCCACTCAAACTTAGCATTCTTCTATAACAAACTAGTTAAAGGAGATGCTATAATGAAAAATCCTTTCACAAAGCATCTATAATATCCTGCCAACCAAAAAAAGTTTTTTATGTTAGTGGCATTCTTAGGTGGCTTCCAATTCATCATTACCTCAACCTTTTTGGGATCTGTTCTTATCCTATCAATTGAAATAATATGACCAAGGAAAGTTACTTCGTTAAGCCAAAAGTCACACTTGCTAAATTTGGCATGCAACTATTTCTCTCTTAACTTCTACAACACTAGCCTCAAATGCTTATCATGCTCTCACTATCCATGGAATACACTAAAATGTTGTTAATAAGACCACTACAAACTAGTTTAAAAATGGATAAAAGACCCAGTTTATAAGGTCCATAAATGCAGTAGATGCATTGGTTAGTCTAAAAGGCATCACTAGAAATTCATAATGCCAATATCTCATTTTAAACACTATTTTATACATAGTAGCATCTTTCGCCTTTAGCTAATAGTATGCAGACCTCAAGTCCATTTTTGAGAACACTTTTGCTCTCCTTAGGCTGATTAAATAAATTATCAATTTGGGATAAATGGTACTATTTCTTCACTATCAAATTATTTAGGTGTTTGTAATATATACATAACCTTATAGTCTTATCTTTCTTCGTCACAAATAGAATTGCTGCACCTCAACATGACATAATAGGGCATATAAATCCCTAATCTAGAAGTTCCTATAACTATATTTTCAAGTCCTTAAGCTCTCAACAAATGCCATTTTGTATTGTACTATAAACATTGATGTTGTATTAGGCAAAACATCTATGGCAAACTACACTTCTCTTTTAGGTTGCAATTTAGACAACTCATTAGGAAAAGCATCCTAGAACTCACTCATAGTTGGTACATCCTGGATACTAGGTTTATTTTTGTTAGTGTCTATCACATGAGATAAGTAAGGTTGACACCTTTTTGTTACTAACTTTCTTGTTATCGTGACAAAAATCACATTAGAGAGGAAATCTGACCTTTCACCCATTATGGTCATGTCCACATTACTAGATATCTTTAGAGTAATCCTCTTAAATTTATAGTTTACCATAACCTAATAATTATATAACTAATCCTTACCAAGAATCACATCAAACTCACTAAATGGAAGCTAAATCAAATTAGCCAAAATTTCACATTCTTGGTGTTTAGAGGACAATCCCTTAACACCATATTTGCTAATGCATGATACCCCAAAATAATTAGTTACTTGTATATCATACTTAAGTTTTTTAGCTTCCAATTCCCATTTATGTGACAAATTAGTGCAAATATGTGAATGAGTTGATCTAAGATCTACTAATACATATACTAATAGGTCAAAGAGATAAAAAGTACCAATTATCACATTGAGGGCATCCTTATCCTTTCAAGTATGAATAAAATATGAATGACCTAGGGCTCATGACTATAGCCTTTGAATAGTCTTAGAAGTAGCTTTATGAGGTGCTCTAGTAATCTCTTATTTCTTAGGCCTTCTGCCTATTAATGCAATGGCCCTAGTACCTTGAGTCTACTATTTTTCCTTTTCTATCCTTTTAAGGTAATCCTTAAGCTTGTGGTTAGTAGCCCCACACTTGAAATATGCTTTTATTATATGCCAACAAACTCCTTTGTGTGATCTACCACAATGCTCACAAAGTGGTACAAGTGCGCCTTTAGTAGCTAGTCACTGGTGTTAACTACAAATGCTATGCTATGATCTTTGCTAGCAACTAACTTATTCCTAAAAGTGATTCCCTATTTAGACTTCCAATTTTACCTTTGAGTTTAACCCTATGTAGCAAATCCTTTTTACTTATTAGTAGTATATGGTGTATTATTTTGCCTTTGGGTGTAACGGCTTAAAATCTTATGTGTAAGAGAGCACTATTCTAAGATGTGTGTTGGGCACTGAGGACTCAGGCATGTGATCTAAGTATGGACTTTGCTATATTGAGTTAAAAGTTGAGGACTAATTTGGTGGTTTTTTCTCAAAGATATCTTCAAGTGGAGATGGTGGAAAATGATGTAAAAATCCACTAACATAACTAAATAACAAATATAACATTTATAGGTTATATGGATAAGATAAAGTCAGGTGTCATACTAATAACCATTGGATCTTATGAGTAGATTACATAAAGGTGGCTGATAGTAAGGCTCTTAATATATAAATAAGTAACGGCATTAGTTTTAAAAGCTATATTTTTTGCTAACAAATGAAAAGAAAAAAACTTAAAGGATTTTTCTCCTTTCATCAAGTATAAAAGAAGCCAAGCTTAATTGGTAAGACTTTCCACTAAAAATTATTTGAGGATTGGGAGGTTGATAAGAAAAGAGCAGATCTTGAGCTTTGATTAGGAACAAAACCTTTTCGGGCATAATCTAAAGAAAACTTGAGATCTTTTAAAGGAAAAGAAATCCTCTCAAGTTCTAAAGGTTTTTTAGGAGCCAAAATATATGATGAAGACTTTTAGTTGAAGGAGAAAGAAAATAGAGATAAAAGATAAAGAAAAAAAGAATGATAGGGAGATGAGAAAGTAGAAAAAAGGCAACTATGGGATTTTGATTGTAATAATAAAAGAGAAGGGATTTTTTATTCCAAACTTTAATTTAGGGTAAAGAAGAAAAAAATAAATGAGAGGTAGGAGAAGCTATTCTCTCTATGTTGTTGTCGTTGTCTCCAGCAAAACAATCCTTATTAGACTTTAGTCTACCAGCCTTTAACTATTGTTAGTAGCCTTGACTGCCACAACAACCACCGCACTTTAGGATTCACTGTTTTAAATTGGCAATATAGCCTTCAATTTTTGTAATATAAATCTAAGAGATTTTTGGTAAGACTAAGTGGAATCTGATGGTCAAGAGTTACCACATGTGTTTAAACATAGACGCAAAGATTACTAGCATTGGTGCACCATAGAAGGGAAGATTAGAGAAGATAAAGACTCTCTAGTGTAATTTTTGGCCAATTTGTGTGCTGTTACAAGTATGAACACCACTATTGGACTTCTTCTAGCAATAATAATTCAATTATGCATGGATAATACTTAGGCTATTGCCTTTGCTAGAGACATACCTAAATCTGGTACCAATGGTAAACATCAATTTTTTTAGGAGAGGTACGAATTTCATTCTTTATTAGCTTTAGTTATTGCTAGTTGATATGCATGAGAACTATGATTGTATGATGAATTTTGAGTTGAATTAAGGAAAAATAAGAAGAAATTGATGTTAAAGAGGGGTAAAATTATATTAGATGTATCAATAGGATTTGAAATATAGATTTTAGGTTGATTGAATGTTAGAGAGACATTTAAAGTGATTAAATATATCCATAATAGCACAACAAAAATCTATAAAAACTCTACAAAAAATTGAATCTACAAATGTTATTGCAAATAAGGGTGTCATTGTTAAGGTCTATAGGAACAAGTGAGATTAATTATGTGGGATATCTATGACTGTGATCGAATAAAGATGGGAATCTTTAGAGGAAAGCATAAAGTGGTTTGAAGGGTTTAAAGGCCATAAGAGTTTTTTAAAGCTACTAAAAATTTCATATTTTAGGTTAGTGCAAGCACTGTTCTCTTAGCTAATAAGTGTTATTGTCTCATAATTACTATGATTTATTAGGAAAAATATATGATCTTTACCATTTGTGTGTTTGTTGATTGAACTAAATATATTATTGCTACACTAAGGTTTTAATTGTATATAATGCCTATAAACACTTGCATAATATTGATATAAATCGAGTTGTCTAGACTGAGTTGAACTTCCATATACTAAGGGGACATTAGCTATTTGTAAATAAGCACTGGATAGCTATAATAGAGACCTTATTTCTTAGGTGTTATTTGCAATTTATGAACCTCGATTGCTAAACTCTAGAAAAAAACAAAGTGCCAAGTTATTAAGTAACCATAGGAGGAAAAATTACTAGACATCTCATTACTCATATCTATAAATGCTAGAGGAATTCTTTTTGTTAACCATTTTAATGAGGTGAAATTGGTAAATAGCAACATAATATTTAAGATTATTTTTACTAGGAATTTGCTATGTATTTGATAGTAATTGAAGTTATATTTGGCAGCCAAAGCTATTTGATTTTCAAGTTTTTGATTGGGGTTTAGTATAGTATTTTTTTTATTATTTATATTTGCTATAAAAAAGAGATAAATATATTATTGATTTTTGATTTGGGTATGCTGCAACTATGGTAAACTTTCATTTCATTGAATGCTAAGTTATTGAATGTATTTTCTTAAGTGATATTTGTAAGAATATTTCTTATTAGCTGTATTTAAATAGCTTGATGCAAAACATATTGTTCTTTTCTATTTTAAAGAGATTGGCCTTGATAAAACTTAATTATTTTGGTGCCTATAGATCCAAAAAGACCTAATAAATATAAACATAATTCAAGAATAATAAGATTTGTCTATAGTGAGCTATATGTGCATGCTTTGGACACTAAGAAGTGCATGTAGACTTTGTATGGAATAACATGTGCTCAAGGTATGGACATAACTAATGAAATAAAATTCAAACATAAATCCTAAGTATTCTTATACTTGAATTATTTTACTTATTAACTGAGATTGGGGATGATGCTATGACAAATATGCATATAGTTAAAAGTTATAATGTTGAATGACAATTATGCATTTAAAATTATAAGGTACCATATATAAAAATGTGTAAGTAAAGTATTTTGTTATTAATAAGTAAAATGCAAAAGTAATTTGTCTTTACGTTTATGCTTTTAAGCTTAAACATGAATATATGGTATATATGATGGAAGAAGATTTCACACATTGGCATGTATACATTTGGATAGGGTCGAAATGTATGAAAAATGGCCAAGAGGCTTGTAAAAAGATTGAATTTTCTTGATAATGCTTAAGTTATGCTGAAGGAATAAGCATGGTGTTTGACAAATTGTAATATGTGAAAAGGGCATATCTTTACATGATCAAGTGTAGGCATTTGAACATGTTAGATTTTGGATGATATGGCCTTGACAATGAGCAAGTACATGAATTTGACTAGTAAATTGGCATATGTAAGTATAAAAAGGGATTTTATTGCTAGAATTGGGTATACAACATACTTGATGCATGAATGTGCAACATGATTTTAAATGCATTAGTATGTGAAGAAAATGTTTAGATGCAATTGAATATAAGATATATAGAGCCATATCTACCTAAGATCTAAGAAGGGCTTAGGATAGTTTGGCATGCCAAAAAGGGGACACTTATAGATCTGTCATCGTATTGTACCTTCGAGTACCACTGTATAATACCTTTGAGTACCATTGTATTATACCTTCGAGTACTATAGGAGATACCATAGTTTTATGCCTTTAGGTACTATCATAAAGATGATGAGTTAAAGGAACTATCGCACTTGTCCTATCTCTGGACAAAAGAATAGTTACAGGAACTAATGAGCTGATAAATAAAGTAAATGTTAAACGAACAATGATAAATTCCAATAGTGAATACGGGTATGTATTTGTGAGCACGGGTATGCCAATACATCTATCACATGTAAATTATATGTTAACATACATGATTATAATACACTGATGTTCATATAATATAGTACATGCATTATGCTAGTTCCATGTTAAATATGGTATACAATGCTCAATATAAGAAAGGCATACATTGTATATGATATAATGTAAGGGTTATGCATGTGAATGATGCGTAAAATGAAACATGATGCAAGGATAGGATTGCATGTATATTTTCATATGTATAAATTAGGATCACTTGCATGTTAAATAAATGTTTTAAGCCATGTGACATGATACATGACTTAGGATAAATAGTCATAAATATGCAATTTTACATGGATAAATGGTATGTAACTTGGAATAAAATGATTGAATGTGTTAGTATCATTGTCAATTTTATTTTGAAATATTGTGATAAGGAATTACTTTATGATTGTTATATACAAGATTTATATATTCTTACAAATAAGGTTGAATGATTAGTTGTTCTAGACTAGGTTTTATGCTATTGAGCAATTTTACTTAGTATGGGTTTAAGCTAAGATGTTTTGAAGAGAAGGGTAGAGTAGGCACTAATCAGAATGTACATATAAAGTAAGGCATAAAGATAGGGAGTCTTTAGTTTTCTTTATTTAATTATGCTTATTGTATAAAAGTACAATACCTACTTTACATGCCTGATGTTATATCGCATGGAAACTTATAAAGACATGATGTCTTATATCAAAGCTCTAATGATCTAAATAATGGAAATGATGCGTAGTATGTGATTTATGAGCTTTGATTTGGAGTTATTGCTAGTCCTAAAATTTCTCAATTTAGAAGTATGAGTTTGTGAGTAATGATGTGTTATTAGAGATTTATGTTATAAATGAAGTTTTGATGATGTATGCGATATTTGAAATATTTTTCTTACAGGTTAAAATTTTTTGGTAGTACCTAGACAACCATTATGTTACTGGATTTTCATCATAATGACACATTTATGTTATTCTTTTTTTAAAAAAGTAATAAAGAATTTTATTTTTAGCGTGGAAAAACATTTCCAAAGTAAAGTAAAACATGAAGTTTTCTAGCTCACATGTTTGTATGCTATAGTCTTTCTGTGTGTTCTATGATATGATTTTACATGTGCTGTAATAGCTCTTTATCAGGTTCTCTAATCTAATAGGTAAGGGGTGTTACATTTAGTGCTATCAGAGCATAGGTTTAGATAAATCTAAGATTAGATAGATAGATAGGAATTGGTATATGACATACAATATGATATATAAGGATTAAGGAGTCTTTGATATAATTCTACCCTTTTACCAATTGATAGGTAGGTAACAAACCATGAACTTTGAGAAACCATTAAATAGACTATAGAAAGCTAGGATTCACCTAGAACTAAGAACAAACTTCGAAAGGATGATTTAGTATAAGCAAAAAATAGATTGATTAATATTAGTTCATGTAATGCCTATGTGTTCAAAAGGATGATTTAGTATAAGCAAAAAATAGATTGACTAATATTAGTTCATGTAATGCCTATGTGTCGAGGCTCTGTGAATAGTGCCACTGGGTCTGAGAAGTGTGCCTAAGGTATTAGGTCACTTGCATGAGAATCAAGGCAGTGGCACTAGTCATGAAACTTTGAGGGGCTTTAAATTGATGGAAAAGGTAAGTTTTAAAAATTTAGTAAAACCAATAATTCATTTTGGGCTGTAAACTATTGATCTATAGGGTTAAATTAAGTCGGGCCAAGAATGACTCGGGATGCTCCGAGATGGACCCAAAAATATTGTACCTTGAAGCTCAAAAATTCCATTGAGTCCATTGGTGAAAGAATTTTTAAATTTTGAGGTCGTTTGCAAATTTTCATAATTTTCGAGTTTGGCACATAAATCGAGGCAGTCTGTAACTACCCTATCAATAGAATTTTGCCACAAAATTTTATGAGTATGTAAATAGCATTAAATGAGGAATTTTAAGATAAATGATGTAATTTTTTGAGGTCTTATGATATTTAATAATTTTTAAAAGTTTCTACCAAAATCGAGTCGTTTTGGGATGGTTCCGGAGGTTGTGGGACCCACCCGTGCCAAGCTAGCTAGCTTAAGGGCCTTACACTTGTCAAATGCACTAAGCCATGTGGCAAAATCCACTAAAAATAACAAAAACTCTTTCCTTCTTCTTTTGCTAGAACTAACACCATTTCTCTAGAAAACTCACCATTTTTCATTCCATTTCAAGCTTTTTTAGAAAACCAGTTACACTAAAAATCATCGTAACATGTTAGGGAATTGAGGGAAAAAGAATTACTAGAAAAAAAGCTTTCAAGAAATTAAGAAAATTCACTAAAGGGGCAAAGGTCAGTAGGAATTCTAGCCAGCTTGGGAGGTGAGTTCCCTTGGTTTTTAATCTAATTTCCTAAGAGATTTGGTGTAGTTAATGAGGTTTGTATAGCTGGAATTTTAATTAGGTGATTGTGTGGATTTTTGAGTATTTTCAAGTGGACATTGGCATAAAGATTGGGGCTAATTTCTGTGTGGTTGAGGGCTAGAAATTTATGAGTTTTTGATAGTGGTGGAATTTCATCTCTTGGAAGCTAAGGTAAGTGAATTCAATACATTTAATTCATGCCTCCAAATTTTCGGGGGTTGTATGTAGTAAATGTATAGGGAAAAGCTAGCTAAGTTAACCATAAGGTGTAGTCAAAATAAATTGTTGATGTATGTAACCTAATGGAATAATGAAGGAGTTTATATGTTGTGATGGAAAAAAAGTGGTATGATGCTAGAATTATAGATGATCAAGAGGTATTTTGCAAGGGTGAGTGTGTGCTTATGATTTAAAGGTAGTTTTAAAGTGATAAATATGTCTCTTGTATTGAGATATGTTGGAATTGGTTGGGGGTTATGTTATTAAAGCATGATTGTGATGAGTTCTTTGAGTAGTTATGACCTTGTGTAAGTGTGGGTGTGTGTGTGTGTGTTTTAGTGTTGATCGAGAGGTTGTCTAAGAATTTTGCTAAGTGAATGGCATGTAAGCATGATAATTGGCATGGTTTGTAACTTAGT
>CANXYI010941456.1:0-16033 GCA_948208565.1 Hura crepitans | reverse complement strand
ATATATATATATATATATAAGTGTCATGCTCGTATGTGATTCTTAGTACTCATATAATTCGCGTATGATACGCAAAGTGGCTAAATCATGTTATATCAAAAAATTGAGTGCATGGCCTTGTATGATTTAAATGTATGTTCATGAAGTGTGAAGATTTGATATGACTTGTATTTTGGATCATGTGATATGGGTAAACTGTGATAGGTATGAACCTGTGATGCATATGTACAAACAAGCAATAATTTCTACCTTTGTTAATAATAACTAAATTGGCAGAACATTATCAGTTTAGTTATGCTTATACTCCTAGACAAACTGGTTTAGATAGGTTAATCGATCAACTAGGATATTAGCAGTTACTAATGTACCTTTAGGTATGAGACCTACGAGTCACATTGTTGTGCTGACAAGCACTAGCCTTCAGGCATGATATCGTAAGCCTTCAGGCATGATACCATAAGCCTTTGGGCATGATATCATAAGCCTTTAGGTATGATACTATGAGCTTTCATGCATGATATCATGAATCTGCTATCTACCCTTGGATAGTTGTAGTAATATTATATGCATTAATTAAACTAATAATTATCATGGTTAATGATAGAGTAATATAGTTTATGGTCTCATTTTCATGGCATGTAAATATATAATAATATGGAGTTTATTATGCTGATTGTGTGATGATCATATTCTTAAACTTGTTGTTTACTCTACACTGTATAGGATTATGTGCATGGTATATCACGTGATTATTGCACATTGTTTAATATGTAAGTTATTTCAACATAATAACTATTGCTAATGAACATTCAATGCATGATCAATTAAATATAAGTGTGCATATTAAAGTGATTTCACTACTAAGCTTTATGCTTAGCACATTGCTTATTTTTGCAATGCATAGGTTGAAGAAAGTACATATTAAAGTTAAATCCTCTACACTAGAAGAGACACGAAGAAGTGCTTTCTAGGTAAATTTTGTTTCTTTGTAAATGTATAATGATGTAATAGCATTTATAGTGCTTTTGTGATCTAATAGAGGGATTAGGCTTAATCTGTGTAGATTAGTTGGTTTTGTAACTCTAAGTACCCTATGGTTTTGTAAACCTTTAATACAATTTTTTAAATTGCATTGCATGACTTGTGTGATATCTATTGCTTTTGTATGTGATGAATGCTGTTGAGGGTGCCTAAGGCCCCATTGAGTTTTTGTATAATGCCTTGATGAGCCTAAGGCTCTATTGTACGTGATATGGCATTTTAATGAATTTAAAGGGTGAGGAGGACCTAAGTGGTTGGGAAACTGTTATGCAATGATTATAGAAGTGTTTTACAATATGTACTATTTGGGAAAGTGTCTTGATATAGCCTTTATGCTGCTAAAATTTCAACATCACTACCCCATTAGTTACCTTATAATACGTACCAAAACTATTTTCATGTTTTTACATCTTCTTGAGTTTTAAAACTTTGTAAGTAATAAAAAGTTTTAATAGGGAGGGGTTTTTGTATACGGATTTTAGATATCATTATGCATTGTGCACGTTTGCTATTCAGATCTGTGTACGAAACGGGTGGCAAGCGTCATACTTAAGTGGTATTAGAGCTCTGATTTAGGGTTTTCTTTAGACCTATAGGTTACACAAGAGTACTATAATATGCAGAATGTTTACATATTATAATTTACATGTGGTGGCTTATAATCTATCTTTCTTACCTTTAGGCATAGGGATGAGTCACAATACAACCTGAGACAAGAAAGAGGAGGTAAAGAGCCATGCTCCTACCATAGTAGCATAAGGGGTGCATGATCTATGAGCATGACTTTTAGTGATGTAAGATATGCTGCACCCAGGCAGTAAAACCCACAAGCCTGGTTAGAGACCATGCTAGATTCAGTGAGATAGGCGACAACAGCTACTGCAACTATTATGACTATGACTACTACTATTGTTACAGCATAATAGGTAGTTCCACCTCCTGCACCCCAGAGCTGCAAACATTTTAGAGAACCAAAAAAGAATGGTTACTGAAGAATGGGGCAAAATTCTTGAAAGGAGTTGAGGAGGATGATTCTAGTCAGGTAGAGTATTGGTTGGACTTGATAGTCATGATTATGCAGTAGTTCTAATGCCCTCTATATAAGTATAAAGTGTGTGCTATCTCTATGCTATCAGAGGAGGCCCTAAAGTTATGGGAAACCATCATAGAGCATAAAGCAGTGAGGATCTGACTTAGGAGTTTTTCTTGAGGGAATTTAAGAAGAAGTACATCTCAGAGTTTTACCTGGACCAGAAGTACCAAGAATTCATGGATCTTAAGTAGGGGTATCAGACCATAGCCAAGTACGAGAAAGAGTTTGCATGGTTCAGCTGTTATGCTAAGACAATTGTTGCTATAAAAGAGGATAGGTGCAAGAAGTTTGAAAAGTAGCTAACCTTAGACATCAAGTACCAAGTCAGCTAGATGAGGATCCGAGACTTCACCACTTTAGTGGATGCATGTTAGACAATAGAGATGATTGGATAGCTGAGATAGAAGTGAGATAGCTTCAAGAAGTGGTCATACGGCCAAAGATATGGTTGTTCTGGGTATAACCCAGACAAGAAGTAAAAGGTTAGTAGTGTAAGGATAGGTAGGACAAAAAGCATGAGTAGAGTCATAAATCAAGCCATAGATCTAGGTCATAGTCTAGGCAATAGACACAAGCTTTAGGTGTCCCTAGATCTATAGCAGGTAGTGCTCTGACACTAGAGTGCAAGATTTGCCACAGGATGCACGAAGGAGTGTGTTGGAGGATATTATATGATGTTTGCTAGAGTTGTAGCACCAAAGATCACCTCTAAAAAGTCATCACAGAGGCAAGATTAAAGAGAGATTAGGAACAGGACTAGGGTAAGCCAGAGAAATAAGTCAGAGAGTAGAGCTCCGATGAGGCAGTACACCATTAGAGCAAGTAAAGAGGCAGAGGCTATAGATGTTATAGCGGGTACATTCCATATCTTTGATTAACCTACTTTAGCATTGATAGACCCAGGGTCCACACATAGTTATATATGCATAGAATGGGTTTTAGACTAAGGGTTAGAGTTAGATAACCTTGGTTTTGACATGATGGTTAGCAATCTGATTGGATAGCACATCATAGTAAACAAGGTCTATAAAAACTATCCTTTGTTCGTATAAGGACATGTTTTCATAGTAGATCTTATAGAATTGCCATTTAATGAGTTTGATCTTATCCTGGGCATGGATTGGTTGTCTAAGTATGATGCCATAGTGGATTGCATGAGGAAGAGGATCACGTTGTTTGATAATGATGGGTCAAAAGTGACAGTAAGAGGTGAAGTTCAAGTTGCACAAATAACATAGTGTCAACAGTTGTAGCTAGAAGATTGATGTGGAAGGGTTGTGAAGCCTATCTTACTTATGTGGTTGACACCCGAAAGGAAACATAAGAAGCAAGTGAGATACTAGTAGTGGCAGAATTTAGAGACATTTTTCCAAATGAGCTTTCGGGTTTGCCACTAGAACAGGAGTTAGAGTTTGAGATTGAGATTATGCCAGGCATAACACTAGTGTCGATAGCTCTATATCGGATGGCTCTAATGGAATTGAAAGAGTTAAAGGTTTAGTTATAGGACCTCCTTGTTAAAGGCTTTATTAGACTGAGTGTTTCTCCTTAGGGAACATCGATCCTATTTGTTAAGAAGAAAGACGGGTCTTTGAGATTATTTGTAGACTATAGCCAGTTGATCAAGATCACAATCCAGAACGAGTGCCCCTTACCATGGATTGATGACCTTTTTAACTAGCTTAGAGGAGCAGGTGTCTTCTCCTTTATCTGTTGAGAGTGAAGGAAGTAGACATACATAAGACAGCTTTTTAGACTAGATATGGTCATTATGAGCTCCTTGTGATGCCATTCAGTTTAACTAATGCACCAACGACATTCATGGACCTCATGAATAAGATCTTTAGACCATTTTTAGATTAGTTTGTGATGGCCTTTATAGATGGCATTCTTGTGTACTCCAAGAATAGAGACGATTATGTAAGGCATTTACAAATAGTTCTTCAAATTTTGAGGGATGAGCAACTCTATGCCAAGCTCAGTAAGTGTAAGTTTTGGCTAGAGGAGGTATCATTTTTAGGACACATAGCATCGATAGAAGGTATAAGGATTGACATGAGAAAAATTCATGCAGTTATAGAGTGGAAACCACTGAGGAACATGACTGAGATTTAGAGTTTCTTAAGATTAGCCGATTATTATAGAAGGTTTGTCGAGGGGTTTTCATTGATTATAACTCTTATGACATGCCTTTTAAAGAAAAATGTGTCGTTCATATGGAATAGCAAGTGTTAGAAGATCTTTGATAAGCTCAAAAACATATTGACAGAGGTGCCAATCTTGTTATAGCCAGAGATAGGGAAAGAGTTCACTATTTACAATAATGCCTCATTAAATGGGTTATGTTGTGTTCTTATACAAGATGGCAAAATGGTTGCCTACGCTTTACGAGAGTTGAAAATGCATGAGAAAAATTACTCGACACATAATTTAAAACTTGTAACCATTGTGTTTGCTCTAAAGATATAGAGGCACTATCTTTATAGGGAAAAGTGGTACATCTACATGAACCATAAGAGTTTGAAGTATCTATTGATGCAGAAGGAGATTAACTTGAGGTAGAGGAGATGGATAGAGTTAATTAAGGACTATGATTGCCTTATTGACTACTATCCCAAAAAAGCAAATATTGTTACAGATGCCTTGAGTAGAAAGCTCATGTTAGCCTTGAAGGCAATGAGAGTTAGCTTGAAGCTACAAGATGATAGTGGTCTATTAACTGAGTTGCATGTATAACCTAGCTTAGCTCAGACAGTCAAGGATTTATAGAAAGGTAATTAGAGGCTTTTGAGTATCATGGGTATAATCCAAAAAGGGAAGATGATAGAATTCATGCTTAAGGAAGGTGGGTATTTGTATTATCATAACCGTCTATGCATGCCAAACAAGGAAGAGTTAAGACAACAAATTCCAAGAAGCACATATTGCACCTTATACAATGCATCCTAGCAGTACAAAGATATATCAAGACCTAAAGACAACTTATTGGTGGCTAGGTATGAGGAAAGATGTGGTGGATTTTGTGACTAGATGCCTCACTTGTCAACAAGTGAAGGCTGAGCATCAAGTTCCTTCTGGATTGCTTCATCCCATAGCAACACCAGAATGGAAATGGGATAGAGTCACTATAGATTTCATGATTGGGCTACCCTTGACAAGGAATAGGTATGATACAGTTTGGGTAGTGGTTAATAGATTAACTAAGTCAGCTCACTTCATACTAATGAGGAAGGATTACCTGATAGAGAAGCTAGTTGAGCTATATATTGATGAGGTTGTAAGGTTACATGGTGTGCCATCATCTATTATATCGTATAGAGATCCCCATTTCACATTGAGATTTTAGAGGAAACTCCAAAATACTTTGGGGTTGAGACTTAGCTTCAGCAAAGAATTTCATCCTCAGACGGATGGCTAGTAAAAGAGGATTATTTAGGTGCTTAAAGATATGCTCCGAACGTGTGCAATATAACTTAAAGGCAGCTGGGATAAGTATATACCTTTGTCAAAGTTTGCATATAACAACAGTCATCAGGTGAGCCTTGGTATGGCACTGTATGAGGCCTTGTTGGAAGGCAATGCTGGACTCCATTATGTTGGAGCGAGTTAAGTGAGCATAAGCTCATAAGACTAGACTTAGTCAAGGATGCTGAATAGAAGGTAAAGATTATTAGAGAGAGGTTAAAAGCTACTTCATATAGACAAAAGTCATATATGGTTATGATAAAAAGGGATATAGAGTATGAAGTTGGTGATAATGTGTTCCTTAAGGTATCTCCACAGAAAAAGGTATTACGGTTTGATAAGAAAAGGAAGCTAAGTCTAAGGTTCATTAGACCATATAAGTTATAGAACATATAAGTTCGTTGGCCTACCAACTAGCTTTAGCTCTAGAATTATAGAAGATATATGATATGTTCAATGTATTAATGTTGAGGTAGTATAGATCAAACCCTTCATATGTATTAATAATTGGAGAAGTGGAGATATGATTAGATTTGTCTTATGAGGAAGAACCCATGGGTATCCTAGCTAGAGAAGTCAAAGAATTATGAAACAAGACTGTGCCATTAGTGAAAGTGCTATTGCAACATCATGACATGAAGGAAGCAACATGGGAAAATGAGGCATAGATAAGAAAGCAGTATCTATATCTTTTTGATCCAAGTATGTTGAGGATGACATTTATCTTAAGAGGGGAAGAAATGTAACGACTCGAGAATCTCGACTCTCATGAATAGTACATCCTGGGATGAGTAGAGTTTCTCGAAACCTGAGGCACACTAAATAGTCCATCAGGGAGTATTAATTATAAGGGAATTTTGGGTGAAGTTTGAAGTCAATATGAAGTCATTTAGATGGCTAAAAACAATGAATAAGATTTTGCGATAGTATCTTGTGAATAATGCCATAGGCAAAGCTGAATCATAAAATAAATCAAAAGTTGTTCAAAATAATTAAAAAATTATACAACTTGATACTTAAATATTTTGACGAGTTTATTGGCATTGGAATCAGAATTTTTAGATATCGGGAAGTAATTCTTTTGAATTTTTAATTGAGTAATTATGTTAATTTTCTCGATTCTTTTTGTTTTTCGAACCCGAGATTTTAGTGATCTATAGAACCTTCATTTATCTAATTTTTGGAGGTGTTAATGTTTAATTCAGATTCCTGAGAGGGGTAGAAATCAGCCTAAAAGGAATGAAAAATTAATTATCAAAAAACTATAAATATCCAAATTTATTCATTTCTTTTCATTCATTTTCTTTCTTTCTTTTTCTCTTTTCTTTTCTTTTTAATGTCGATGACACACCAACCCATTCTCCTCTCTTTTTCTTTTTTAATTGATGTTACCCACCTCTAAAATTTGTGATAGATAGAAAGCTTATGTTGAGAGCTTTCTATAGACACCAAAATCACCCAGTTTGGCAGAGCGGTTCGAGAGATATGGCATATAGACACTCAAGGTGAATACTGACTATTTTTCATTCGAGTAAGAATTTTTTAGTTTTGATATTTATCTCATGTTCATTACATGCCCAAGAGTCTTTTAATGTCCTTGTTTTAATTTTTTAGAGCCCATGTGATTTTACATGATTTTTGCTAAATCTTTATCATTTGAATTTGTAGGTGAAATGTCAATTCGTAATTCCCAGGGTAAAGGAAAGGTGTGAGATGGCTTCCAGCATACCACATGAAATCATTAAGTATGTATAATTGTTAATGTGTTTAAAATGCATGAATATATGTTTATGTGTAAATTGACATAATATGTAATTTTTGCCTTTAATGCAATAAAAATGGTTGGGATGTTAAATTGTGTAATGTATGTTAAGCGTAAGTTGATGCATGTTATGTGTGTGCATAAGTGGAAGCCGAATGACCTTGAGAAGGTATATGTGCATATATGTGTGTTTATATTTTATTTAAGGCATCATGAGTACATATATGGTTTATGGAATGCTAATGGCATAACTAATGTTGTGTGGAGATTCATGTGCATGCATGTGACCTTGAGGGTGGCCGAATGCCACTTGGACTTGTGTAATGCTAAGTGCACATAAAATACGCTAAATAAAACATAGAATTAGTAAATATCATTTTTGGGCAATGTGACCATAATGTAAATGAGATAGATAAATGCCTAACTTACATGATATTGGCATTATAATATATTTATATACATAAATACATATATACATATACATATATACATATATATATATATATATATGAATGCTATAAATGGTGTTGGATGTAACTTATAAATGTCGTGATCGCATGTGATTCTTAGTAGTCATATAATTCACGTATGATACGCGAAGTGGCTAAATCATGTCATATCAAGAAATTGAGTGCATAGGCATGTTGTATGATCTAAATGTATGTTCATAAAGTGTGAAGATATGATATGACACATATTTTGGCATATGTGATATGGGTACACAGCGATAGGTATGAACCTATGATGCATATGTTAAAACAGGCAATAATTACTACCTTTGTTAATAATAACTAAATTGGTAAAACATGATCAGTTTAGTTATGCCTATACTCCTAGACAAATCGATCTAGATAGGTTGATCGATCAACTAGGATATTAGTAGTTGCTAATGTACCTTAGGGTATGAGACCTATAGGTTGCATTATTATGCTTATGAGCACTAGCCTTCGGGCATGATACCGTGAGCCTTTAGGCATGACATTGTGAGCCTTTAAGCATGATATCATGAGCCTTTGGTCATGGTACCATAAGCTTTTGGGCATGATACCGTGAGCCTTCAAGCATGATAGCATGAGCCTTTGAGCATGATACTGTGAGCCTTCGGGCATGATATGGTGAATCTATTGTCTAGCCTTGGATAGTTATAGTGATATTATAGGTATTAATTAAACTAATAATTATCATGGTTAATGATGGAGTAATAAAGTTTAACTTATGTTTTCATTTTCATGGCATGTAAATAAATTATAATATGAAGATTGTTTAGTTGATTGTGTGATGATCATATTCTTAAGCCTGTTGTTTACTCTATTCTATATAGTATTATGTACATGGTATATCATATGATTATTGCATGTTGTTTAATATGTAAGTTATTTCAACATAAGACTATTGCTAATGCACGTTCAATGCATGACCAATTAAATATAAGTGTGCATATTAAAGTGATTACACCACTAAGCTTTATGCTTAGTGCATTGACTGTTTTTGCAATGTGTAGGTTAAAGAAAGCACAAATTAGAGTTAAAGCCTCTACACCACAAGAGATGCAAAGAATTGCTCTTTAGTTAAATTTTGTTTCTTAGTAAATGTATAATAATGTAATAGCATTTATAGTACTCTTGTGATCTAATAAAGGGATTGGGCCTACTCTGTGTAGATCAATTGGTTTTGTAACTCTAAGTACCCTATGGTTTTGTAAACCTTTAATACAATGTTTTAAATTGCATTGCATGAATTATGTGATATCTATTATTTCTGTATGTCATGAATGCTGCTGAGGGTAACTAAGGCCCCATTGAATTTTTGTATAATGCCTTTATGAGCTTGAGGCTCCATTGTATATGATATGGCATTTTGATGAATTTAGAGGGTTAAGAGGACCTAAGCAGTTAGGAAACTATTGTGCCATGATTATAGAAGTGTTTTACAATAGGTACTATTTGGGAAAGTGTCCCAGTACATCTATTATGTTACCAAAATTCTAACACAATGACACCACTAGTTATGTCATAATGTATGCCAAAACTATTTTCAAGTTTTTACATCTTTTTGAGTTTTAAAACTTCTTAAGAAATAAAAAGTTTTAATTAGGACGGATTTTTGCATATGGATTTCAGATAATGTTATACATTGTGCGCATATGCTATTCAAACTAGTGTACAGAACGAGTGGCGAGCATCACACATACATCACAACGCAACTACAAATGGGTCCTCTTGACCCTCTAATCAACATAAAAATAACACAGTGCCTCAGGCTCATCACAAGCAACATTCTCATATGTAATATCAATAGATATCATACAAGTCATGCAAGAAATATAAAGCTTTTGAAATAAATACGATTTAACTTACTAAAATTGACCCATATTTATAGATTAGGCCCAATCCCTCTAGAATCACAAGAGCATCACTATCTTTATTAACATCATCATCATTTTACAAAATTAAATAAAAAGTACCTAAAAAGGGCAGTCTTCGTGTTCACTCCTGTGGGATATAAGCTTTGGCTCTAATCTACTGCCCAATTACCTACACATCACAAACAAAGTAATGTGCTAAGCTTTCACTTAGTGGTGTATCACTTCAAGATGAATATGCCAATTATGTCATGCAATTATTTATTTCATTTCAATATTATGACATGTTATTAATAGTAAGCATACAATATGGTTCATAAGCAATTAAGCATTTTTTGATATACATGCATGTTAAGAAATATACATATCCCATATTATATTCATACATATATCATAACTATCATCAACATAAATAAAATGAGTCATAAGCTTAACATGCGCATATATCTCCTTATAATAAGTACATACTCATTTAGGCAATTATAAAAAGCTTAACAACATACACTACATGTTATAGCCTCGTAGTCATGCATTAATCAAATTTCTGATTTCATAAACATCATTATACCACATTATCATTTCAAAGTCTTTATATTGTTTAACAAATAGCCATATTAAAGAGATAACTATCTAAGGCTAGATAGCAAATATCATTGGCCTAAAGGCACTCGCACCCATAAGTACGTAGACATAAGCCCATAGGCACTCATATTCAAAGATATGTAGAAACATAGGCCCGTAGGGACTCACATCCAAAGATATATAAAAACATAGGCCGTAGGCACTTGCTTCTAAAGATACATAGAAACATAGGCCCATGGGCACTGATGCCCGTCGATACATAGAATGGTGACTTTATAGCTCTCATACCCGAATGTAATCTACCAGCTACTAAAAAATCTAGTTGACCAGTCAACCTATGCAAACTATGATGTCTAACTATATAGGCATCATTATTTTACACCATTTATACCATATCGCCATGTAATTATGTCTCCTTGGCCATTTTACCCATTAGCAATGCCTAAAAACACATGCCCATAGCATAAGTCACATAATCATATCATGTAGCCTACTTAGGCTTACACAAACTTTATTAACTCATAATAATGTCATAAGACACATCCATGTATCTATGTTCTCATTAATACCTCAATATGCCATTTAAAGCACCACTAGGCCTTATATAGCCATAACATATGTCATACATGCACTTCTCACATTGAGCACATTTATTTCATATCATCATCATGCATTGATGCCTTATAATGTCTAATAAATCAAGCATTTGTATAAGGACTATGATTCACATCCATACATAAATTTATACCGAATATTGACATTTATCGATATTAGTCACATAAAAGCTTCATTACATGGAAAAATTCCATATTTGTATAATACCTGGCATTCAGCCACTTCTATATGTACACACTTATTCATGAAATTACATTTAGACACACACAAATGCACTATGCCTCATCTTCACATACATTATTCATACACCCTCTTTATCCCATAATTGCCTCTAAAACATGTCATTTTCACATATGAAGCATTTGGCCACCCATATATGCATACACACACCTATTTAATCATATATAAGTTCATGCAAGTGCATTAATACCATATTAATCCATACTTGCATTTTTGACTCTTAATATGGCATCTCAACACAACATAAGCTCATTAACAAATATGAGGCATTCAACCTCTATAAGTCACACATATATCATCCATAATACACATTTATATCATCCAACATTACCATTCAATAATACTTAATTAATTCATGCATTACACTTCTAATAGCCATTAATACACATATTATCATAACTGCACATAATGCATTTCCAAGCATTTTCATTCATTTTAAAGTGATTACACATACCAAAAATAGTTATTAGGTATGCTCATAGCTATCTTAGGCCTTCTTTTTACCTCAAGAAGCTCAATTCGAATTCTCACCTACGAATTTAAATAGGTTCGATTTTAGAAAATCTTATAAAATCAAATAATTAACCAAAATTTAAAATGACCATATAAATGGCTTCTTGGGCATCCAAGAGACCTAGGAAAAATATCAAAATAGAAAGAAAATTACCTGATTATGAGATGGTTACTATTTACCTCGAGAAGGAAATCCTGATTCCTCTCAAGATTCTCTACCAAATGAGGCGATCATGGTGTCTATGATTTCACCTCAAGATGCTTTACCTATCAAAACCCATTTTTCATAGTGGGTGTGGAAGAGATTGAAGAAAAAAGAGAAGGTAGAGGGAGAGGTGTGTTTTGATGGGAGAAGAAGGAAAAGGAAGGAATTGAAGGGGAAAAGAAGATTTTATGGGTATTTCTAGTTTTTGAAAAAAATTATTTTATTTTGTTTTCATAATTTATTTCTCCGCTCTATAATGATCAAAATTTCTCAAAATATGTTTGAAAAATTAGGTAAATACAATTCCTATAGACACCTAATGAATCAGGCTCGAAAGATGAAGAAAATCAAAAAAATCAATATTTTCCTTAGCCAAAAACTCGGTAAAAATACTTCCCAATATCTAAAAATTCTGATCCCAAAGCCAATAGTTTATTCAAAATATTTAAGTATCAGGTTATAATATTTTTAGATTATTTTGAGCAACTTTTGAATTATTTTACGGTTCACCTTTGCCTACAGCACTATTCATAGGACATTGCAGTAAAATCTTATTTATCATTTTTAACCATCCAAATGATTGATTGTCTTTAAACTTTACACAAAATTCTCTCATAATTCATTCTCCTCATTAGTACACTTAGTGTGACTCGAGTTTTGGGAAGCACTATTCACCCTAAAAAGTACTAATCACGAGAGTTGAGATTTTTAGGTTGTTACAGTGCATACCTAGTACAGATGACCTAAAGTTATAGATATTAAAGGAGGCACATGAAGCTCCTTATTCCATGCACCCTTGTAGTATGAAGATGTGCTTAGATTTTAAGTCTCAATATGGTGGTCAGGTATGAAGAGAGATGTAGCAGAGTATGTGGCTAGATGTTTGACATGCCAGCAGGTAAAAGTTGAATATCAGGTTCCTTCTAGATTGCTATATCCTATGGCAATACCAGAATGGAATTGAGAGAAGGTTGAAATGGACTTTGTAATGAGACTGCTTATGACCAAGAATAAGTGTGATGCTGTGTGGGTAATTGTTTACAAATAGACTAAAATAGCTCTCTTTATTCCTATCAAAATGGATTACTCACTGGAAAGACTAGCTAAATTATATATAGATGAAATTGTTAGACTTCATGGTGTACTTATGGCTATTATTTTATATAAGGATCTTCAATTTACTTTCAAGTTTTAGAAGAGATTACATCATGCATTGGGCACTAAACTAACTTATAGTATAGCCTTTCACCTCAAACAAATGGATAATTAAAAAAGGTAATACAAGTATTAGAAGATATGTTGCATAGCTGTGTCATCGAATTTAAAGGTAGTTGGGACAAGTACTTGTCCTTAGTTGAATTTTCATACAATAAAAATTATCAAGCCAATTTGGGCATGACACCTTATAAGGCATTATATGGCAAAAAAATGTAAAACTCCTTTGAGCTAGAATAAAGTTGTGGAAAATAAGATTTCAAGAGTTGATCTATTTAGAAAGGTAGAAGAGAAAGTTAAAGTTATCAAGAAAAGATTGAAAGTTGTAACTGATATTCAGAAATCCTATGTTGGCCTAAAACGGAGGGATATTGAGTGTATAATAGGTGACAACATGTTTTTTAAGGTATCTCTATGGAAGAAAGTGCTCAAATTTAGGAAAAAGGGGAAGCTAAGTCCTAGATTTATTAGGCCATATAAGATTACAAAGAGAATGAGACCATTAGCATATAGGCTAGCCTTGCCACCTGAGTTAGAATAGGTACATGATGTCTTTCATGTTTTAATGCTAAGAAGGTATAGTTTAGATCCTTCCCACATAATTCCATTGATAGACATTGAAGTATAGCCAGACTTGAGCTACAATCAAGAACCTATACAAATTCTAGCTCGAGAAGTGAGGCAGTTGAGAAATAAGACCATCCCCTTTGTTAAGCTACTGTAGAAGCACCATAATTTAGAAGAGGCCACATAGGAACCAAAGGAGCAGATGAAAATTCACTATCTACATCTATTTACTCCAAGTAATTTTAAGGAAAAAAATTTTAAAGAGAGGAAGAATAGTAATGCTCATAAGTCAAAACTCTAGGAACAGTACCTTTAAGGCTTGAAAAGTGTGTCGGGTCACCTTTATAAGGCCTAAGGTGGAGAATATAGGTCATGAAACTTTGAAAGGCTTAAAAATGATAAAAAAAATGACTTAATACAAAGATTTAGCATAACCAATAAATTATTTTATGCTGTAATTTAGGAGGCTATAGGCTTAAATGGATTTAGATTGGGAATAACCCCGAATGTACTCGGAAAGACCTAAAAACATCATACCCTCAAGGTCAAAAATTCCCTTAAGAACTTTGGTGAAGGAATTTTTAAATTTCGAGGTCGTTTGCTATTTTTCCTTAAATTTAAGTTTTTCACATAAATCAAGGAAGTTAGTTAACTATCCTACCAAGGGAATTTTGCTGTGAAATTTTACAAGCCTCTAAATAGGCCTAATTAAGGATTTTTTATAAAAATATGATGATTTTTAGAGGTCTGATTGATTTTTTAAAATTTTACAAAGTTTCTATCAAAATTGAGCATTTTTGGGAAGCTCAGGTGACATGTGTCACCACCTGAGCTACTCATGGTCACTATATATGCTCCACCTTACCACCTAGACATCCACTTGGCATGAGACACTCCCTTCCACTTTCTTCCTTCTGTTTCCCCCATCCCTTTCCTGACGCCATCTCCTCTCTTCTTTCTCCATTTCCATGGCTTCCTAAGCCTAATTCAACCTCCAATTATCACTAAAAATCCCTTTAGTTAGGCAACAATTAAGCGTTAAAGGTTGTGGAGGCCATAGATGACCATGGAATTCAAGAAAAATTGAGAAAGGCTACGTGTACATATGAATGGGTAGAATAATTCAAGTTGGTGCGTAAGTGTCTCCTTCCACTTTTTACTTTATTTCTGAGAGGATTCTATAATTCTAAGAGTGCCTATGTTCTTGGATTTTTATTTGGGGACTTAAAGAATTTTCTATCGTTTTTCTAAGGCAAGGAGGTGTGTATGGAAGAATAAGGGGAAGTGAGGTTCAACAAGGAGAATACAAGTGCCAAAGGCTAAGCAAGGCTCTATTTCAAGTGAAGGTATGTAATTTAAAGTATTTAAGGCATGCCATTTAGAATTCATGCATAAATTATATAGGCATGATGTATAGAAATTGTAGTTATGGTGGCTAGTGTATGTAAAATGGTTTGTTATGCTTACATTGAGGTTAATTCCATGCTAAATGAATTAATTGTGTGATGATTTGGTGGAAAGAATGAGGGAAAGGTCTTAGCCCCACTTTAGCCGAAAGGTTAGTATGTGTGTGTGTGTGATACGTGTATGGCTTGTGCTAGGTGGGAATTTGATGGCTTTTAGTGTCTTTGATATGGAAATTGATGAATGGTGTGTGGGCATAGTGAAAAATGGAAGTTTTAGTGGTGTTGCCTTGAGTGGTCAAGAGGTACCTTAGGTTGCCTTAGGTTGCAAGGTATGTGTATGGCATGGTAGTATGGGACATTGAATGGTAATGAGTATGTTAGGGATTGCATTGTAGGTATAAGTGGTGAATTTCGTGGAAAATGCTTGTAAGTATGTTTTCTTGGAATGGCCGAGGCATGTATAAAGCATGTCAAGGTTTGCATGGTATTTTATGTGTGTGTGTGTGTGTGTATGTATGCTTAAATGATGCCATTATATGTGTAAGCATGAGTAAATGTGAAAAAAAATGAATATGGCCATTAACAAGCTTTAGCCATGAGGTAGGTTTGGCATGATGTACTTGTTATAGCATGATATATGTGTGTGAGATTGGCATGACATATTGTGCATGAAATAGGTAATGTGAACTTGGCATGAAATATGTAAACATGTGTGAGTAATGAGGCATGAAAATGGATATGTATTGGTAAGGAATTAAGGGTTAGAATGAAGTTAAAAAAATAACTTGAAAATGGCTTAAAATAGCATGGTAAAATGGACCTAACATGTAACGACCGCCGGTCGACGTCTTATGAACAGTGCATTCGGAACCCGATTGATGTTCCCCGTGGTGCGGGTCATCATTTCGAGACCGATGACTGGCATATTATTCATAAAACTTTGACGGGCCTGAAAAGGGTCAAAATG
>CANXYI010941406.1:0-11324 GCA_948208565.1 Hura crepitans | reverse complement strand
AGTATAAACTCAATGTGAATTTAATTTAATATGTATGTGATATGACATGTAGCTAAGCAACAACACACACATACAATTCATGTAGCCATGTAAGTCCAGTTAATTACCACTATGCCACTTATCAGTCTATCCTACTATTTCTACTTTGATCTCTTATAGCCAATTCAATTTAATGAAGTATGTCTTCCATTGTTCTTAAGTCATACAAAAGCCATCATTGTCACATTTTATGTGTGTGTATCCCTTTTTACTTATTTAGACCCATATTGGAAAAACTACACTAAAAGACATTGGATATTGGAATCTAGACTATGCAGTGGCCAAAATTTTGGACCTTGATAGCTACAGCTACCCAACTCCATCCAATAGTAGGGATTAGTTCATAAGAAGCTCACAAATCGAAGTTGTAGGGATTAGTCCTAGTGGACCTCCCAAAAAGTAGTAAGGATAGCAGGGATTAGTCTCGTGGGACCTCCTAAATCTCAGTCATCAAATCATCATAGGTGGATAGTAGGGATTAGCCTTATGGGACCTTCCAAATCCATAATAAAATGGGCAAGTAAGGATCAACCCATATAGATCTCCTAATACCTTTGTGTGCAAAGCTCATTAATAGAACCTTAGTGGTTGCACTTGCCATCAAATATCATAGGCAACAACCCAAAAGGACCAAAACCCCTAGCAGCTGCTAATTTCCAAGTTAACCGATCGACCCATCTAGTGGGAGTCTAACTGATATAGGCTAACATCTAGTTACCAATTTTAGGGACACAGTTATAGGTCATTTGTTATTACTCATAATAATTCTTAGAATCATCATAGTTACATGCACACTTTCATTTTACACATTCCATAGTTATGATCCACATTACTAGTATGTCACTATTCATTTGGTCATTTCTATAACCTCAATTCTTAAGTCATCATCATTATGCAATCCATCTCACTTGCATCATGATCACATATCATTATCATCATAATTTCCACACCTTAATATGATTATTATCACTATTACTCATTGTTACTTTTACTTGTATTATGTCATCCAATTTACCTCTATGCATTTTGCTATTTAATGCCTTATTCTCATTACCATTAAGTGTCATTTTCACACACATACATGCTTTTCACCCTTTACAACACATTAGGCTATTTTTATGCACCATTGCTTACCATTAACTTTGCCAATTTCATATTATGACAATAATATATGCTCACTTCTTAGCCTAATTGCATCACCAATGCTTATCAGACACAAGTGCACACAACATTATCACCATGCACACCATATGGCCACACCTTGAACATAGACATACACATGACTTTCTTCCATACCAATCATACATATAAGCTTCTCATTTTTATATTAACATATTTACATAACCATTACACATTAACATGCACACATACAGACAAACTTACACTTCCATACACATTCATGCACACACATGACAACACATATATGTTACATCAAATTCACATACCCAGGGTGTCACAACACCATTCTCTAACACTTTAAGCACTTGGTTGCCTTCCTTTCGCAAGTTTATCTTCTTTTCCTACAAACATATTCATTTTAGGGTTTAGAAAATTCTTAAAAACTCTACATAGCTCAAATTCAAAAAATAATTACATGGTTATTCTTAGATTACTTAGGGCTATCTAAAACACAAATAAAAATGGAATAAAGGCCCTTACAAAAGAAAATGACACTATTCACCAAGTGTCCGTATCCCATATTTGGGGCCTTATTTCAAAATTCTATCAGTTAGAATAGATTCAAGAGGTCATGAAAATGAAGAACCATATAAGAATTGAGTGAAATGGACTAAAATTAAGGGAGATTTGAATAAAAAAATGAGGAGAGAATGAGAAGGTGGTATTGGCCTATGTGGGGTTGGAGGAGGAAGATGACCAATTTGGCATATGTGGCACCCCTACATGTGCACAACCTTTTATTTTAGTGAAGTGGATGGCTCGAATTGCAGCCCTTGTTGATCCAATGGTCCATTTTAGTTCAATTTTCTTTTAAAATTTAGAAATTAAAATTAATTTCTTTATACCTCTGAAAATCATGGCTTCAATCCCAAAAATTCTCAAACTTTCCAATTAAGGGCTCCTAAAATCTTGCGTCAAAACTCCCTTTAGAACTAGGGTTACTATTCACTAACGTAATTGAGAAATTCCAAATAAATATCAAATGATCTCAGAGTATTGAAATTCCTTCACCAATAGACTCATTGGAATTCTGGACCTTCAATGTATGATACTTTTAAATTCATCCGTGCATATCCCAGAGTTGTCTTAGCTCAAACTCAACTAAGCTCACTATTCACTAGTTCTTGGTCTAAAATGATTTATTAGTTCAACTAAAAGTTTTAAAACTTTCATTTTCGTAATTTTTTGGCTCGTTAAAGTTTTTTGACTAGCATACCCCTTTTTGTCCATCATAAGGTGTCTTGGCATGTCGAGAGACACTATCATGCCTTGAAGGTACTATTTTTGAAACTAAGATTTATAGGTGTTACAGAAACAATCCTCACATATCGAAATGTAGTTAATCCTCTCACAAAGGCACTATCATAAGGGAATTTCGATCGACATGTAAATGCTATGGGCATTAGATGCATGAGGGATTTACTTTAGTGCAAGGAGAATATTAGTTGCATGCCCTAGAGCACTTGTATGATATACACAAAAAACATTCATTTATTAATGAAAAAAGGCATTTTTGTTTATTACTTGGTGCTTATATATATTTCTTTTATATTTGGTTGCCATGACTTAAACCATGTAATAAAGTCCCTAGTATATAATCACAGTGCAGAGTAATCATGAAGAGTTAGTGATGTGAGATTCTTATTGCATGCAATTATGATAATAGCTAAAATATTCCTAGTCATAGTATTAATAATGTGGGACATTTTTAATATGGGTAGACTAGCATATGTTATACTTCTTGACTAGGTTAAGTAATAGTTCTCGCTTGATGTAATTATGGTGATGCTTGGATTTAACATATGGATGCTTGCTTAGGCTAGTTCATTATAGACCCAACATGGGACCTTCACCTGGATAAAGCATCTCATCATAACAACGGTGCAAGTATCCTTAGACTTGAGACTACTAACTATCTTAAGTATGTAATGATATACATTAACTTTAATGCATTTACTTTGAACAAAAAGTATACATAGCTAGAAGATTGTGCATATCATAAAATACTTTAAGATAGGGCAATGATAAATAGAGGATTCCACACTATAGGTTATAGAGTGGGGAGTTTATCTCATTGTTCTAGTAATTATCTTTATTTGGGAAACTTTAGCCAAAGTAAAGTGCAAGTGTGAATGGCATTCATAGGGGCATTTTTTGAATAAAGACAATTTTACTAAAACTAACATATTCGGGGCGTTATTATACAAAATTAATTATTTAGTTGACACAAGTCCATACTCAAACATAAATGAGATAAAGAATTATGAAAGGAGTTTATTGCAAGTTAACTATGTATGCAAGGGTTAAGTTAAAATCACTAGACTTTTGGACATATCGCTAGTAATGATGAAACGCTAGATACCTTTCATAACTTGTACATTTATGAATAATTAATTGGAATTAATTATGATTTAATGAGATTAATTCATTGGAATCCTAGTGGAAGTAGGATTCTTATTCACTACATAATGCCAACATGCTTTAGAAGCCCGTAGGGTCACACACATAAAGAATTTGAGATAAGGCTTAATATATTAAATTATATTAAGTAATTTAATGGCTTGAGATGTCATTAAAATTTAGAGAAAAAATAAATAAGAATTAAATTGGGCTTAGAGTCCAATTTAATGAATTTGGCCTAAAATAGGGCTAAATGCATTGGGTCCTTAAAGGCCTAATTAGGGATTTAATTAGGATCAGATTTTTTGCTAGCCTTTTAATTGTTAAAAGGCCTTTATATCAAGTCTAGAGAAATTTTAAATTAGGGCTTAAAATTGCATTAGTTGTTTGCCTAGAGAAGAGCCAAAAGCTTAGCATAGAAGCCCATTAGATAGGCTCTATGTAGGTTAAATTAAATGGCCCATTTTATAGTCCTATTTAAAAAAAATGGGGTTAAATTTTAATGGGATTAATATATAACCTAAAACATCTAGGAGGATATAAATATGTATTCACCTAGCACAAATTAAAAGAACCTCCTCTTTGTGCAAAAATGATTTTACCATGAAAAAATTTTCTTCTTCTTTCTTTTTCTCTAAACACCAAAACACCTTACTAACTATTAGATTTTTAGTAATTTGCCATATCATAATTCTTGTATTGATACCTTGGAGGTGTTCCTAGTAAGGATCACTATGGTTTGCAGCAACCTAGTGAGGAGCAAATAAGAATTCAACTAGTCCATAGTTGAGACAATATAGAATTCTAACCATATTTTTTAATTTAATTTTGTATCTCAATTTATCCAATGGTACTTTTTCATTTGTTTGGTGCCTATGGAGTTTTATTTTCCATTGTTCATTATCCATGGAAATTAATAACGTCCATATGTTTTCCATTATCAAACTTCTTACACTTGTCAACCTTAGTAGATATTATCACTATGGCATACTGACTGAACATGGAAAAGTCTTTCTAATATTCCTCATTAAACCTCTGCTCTTACTTTAGATCTATGAATCATTATCTCTTCTTATCCAAGTAATTCCCTATAATTTACCACTTATAGAACTTTGTTAGAAAGAAGTCCTATGTTAGCTTGTCTTTTGTCTTGTGCTCTATCAAATCTTTCAACCATTTAGATGCCTTTTCTTGCAATAGTGATATGGCACATATAACTTTCTCTTACAAGGTATATCACATCTACTTCATGATCTTCTTAGTCTAACTAGTATTCTACATTACTAGGTTCCACAATGCCCTCACCCTTGAGATCATTTGCTCTCATCCTCTTAACACTCTCAAGAAAGGTCTTTAAGGGAGCTAAGGTACTTCAGGCTATTGTGCTGGTTGTAGAGGTGTAATTATTATATCCTGTCTCAAAAGCTATAAATCTCTTACAAAATACTAGTGGTACTTATGCTGCAGACGATGCTTGTCTCGATGGACTACCCAAAATAGACATAACCCTAACTGCCTCTTATACCACAATAATCATAGTATGACCCTCGACTTCCTCATTACTTTGTGTTGTTAGAGCACTCATCTTATCTATAAGTAAGTGAACAATTTATAAGCCTTATTAATGTAAATTATGATATTTGTAAACTTAATCACTAAAGCACTCATATGTTGACCAAGAATTCCTATACTTAAGCTCTGATACCACCAAATATGACACCCTTTACCCAATTCAATCATAAGACTCGAATAAGAGATACATAGAAAAATGCATTATCCAAACACTTATTAAAAATTAAATATCTAAAAGCATAATTTTAAACCTTGTTAAGAAAACAAGTCTTTATAAAAAATATAGGTTTACAAAAACTTTTAAAAAATCTAGGTTCAATTCATAATTTGGAATTTTTGTGCCGAAAATTAGGCAACATAATGATTATATTCAGACACTGAACCAAATGTGAATAGTAACTTGCATAGTAAAACACACTTCTATAAACATTTTTAACTCAATCCATAACTGTTGTGATCCTCTTAATCACTCTAATCAAACAATCATCTTAGCAACACAAACCATGCATCAAAAATAGCAACACACAATTAATACAATTTAAAAATTGACTTTAATAGAGTTATAAACATTTAAAAATCATAATTTACATTTACACACACCTTATGCCCATATTCCCAAAAATTACATCATATGAGTGCTTTACAACTATACATCACATAATCCAGATATATGTACAAAAAAATATGCCAAAAAAATCACCTTCTCTTGATAATCTTGATGATTAGAGGCTGTGGCTCAAATATTCTCCTTACTACACATCGCAAAGACAAATGATGTGCTAAGTAATAGCTTAATGGTGCAATTGAAATCACTTATACAATTATGCCATATAACATTATACATTCATATATGAAATATAAACATTTAAATTAATACATGATATATAACTTTGTACATAACATGCTTCTTTGCAATAACATGGCATAAAACATAAACATAATACATCATAAGGTCTTGTATCATTCATAATGTCACACACCATGTAAACCATATTCATTCTTCCTTACTGTCCATTTATTAAGCCCATACTTAAGGAAACACATACACTATGGATGACAGAGTATCGAGGGACCACCTAGGCCCTTAAAACCACATAGGCTCCACACGCATTAGACCTAAAGGTTAGTAATCAGATATGAAGACCAAATGCATTAGGCCTAAGTACAAAAATCATCATAAATCATTGAGGTCAAATATAGGGTAGGCCGGTATAACCTTTATGAACCCATAGGTCAATCTACTAATGTTGGTCTAAAGTGCATCTTAACCTAAAGGTTAATACATCACAACTCGAAGGCTACATAAGAACCTGAAGGTTCACGTATCCTAACCTAAAGGCTATAGAGGTATTGAAGTACCCTAATAGCTGCTATCACCCTCAATTGACCTATCAACCTATCTGACTAGGTTATTTACTTGCATGGGCTACTAACCACTTTATTTTTAGTTTCACCTCATTAACATAGCTTAATATAGCTGTTAATTAAATTGGTTTGGCCAACTAATGACCAAATTGAGTAAATGTATTATCTCTTGATTTGAACATGCTTATATCTCATATGTCATAAAAATGCCACATCATGCCATCATTTAGCTTAAGCTCATAAAAATGCATTATGCCATATTCTTCTATGTTTCTCTTTATCTCTTGTGCCTTATCATCACAACATGAATAATATGCTCATACTAACATATTATCATCAAGAAACCACAAGGCAATATGACACACCATATTCTTCAGCCAATTTGACATCATAAACCATAAAATTGCTAATCTCATATGCATATGACTCATGCACCATAAATGCTTTCATAATGTCATTTATGATGCATGATAATACATTATGGCCATCATGTTAGGCCATTTGGCCATGCCAACATACACACAAATATATTTTCAATTCATTATATTTGGCATTCAATTCACTTGTACATGGCCACTTACACTAAATTCCTACCATACATCTTCCTTTTCATGTATTATATGGAACACACACACACACATATATATGTATATAGGCTATTTGACCAAGCCATCACACATACACAATCTTTTATTCTTTCTCATTACACATAACATCACAAATCCTCATGATTTTTACCATTCATATGCCTCATGCATCATCCATAACATGCCTAATATCAAGCATATACATATGCATGCATACCATAAGGCCATTTAGACATCAATCCTCTAAGCACTATTAACCTTCATTTATTCACATTACACATATTATCTCATGTCTATCCAATCATATGCATCAATTTATATGTATACAACATCCATAACATGCATATGTGAGACATATATAAACATATATGCATTATAGTCATTTAGCCATCACACTTTATACATGCTCTACATATATTTCCATCACATTTAATATATTAATACAAATCCATAATGTCAATTAACATGATTAAATGTCATTAGTACACATAATTAATCATTTAGAGATAAGCATACATAATTACATATTATATACATATTAGGGCATAAATAATTTAGCGTAATTTATTTTGACTACACTTACCATTGATGTCAAAATATACCAATAAGGACTGTCTAGACATTCTCTTTACCTTGACTCTATGTTTTGTCGGGTTCCTCAATTATCCATAACAAAATCATTACATAAAAGTTCATATAAAATCAATCGGACAATAAAATGAAAAATTGGAACCACAAAAATGCTCTTAAGCACCTAAGGAATGTAGAAAAAATATAAAACTTTAAAAAAAGTTACATGAGAAAAGTCGAGTTACTATTCACTAAAGCTTGAAATCAAGCAATTTTTTCCAAGGTAGAATCAAGACATAGAGGCCATAGAAGTTCAGAGTTAGGGCACATATGTGAGAAATCACGCTAAAATTAAAGAGGATGAAAGCAAAAATGGCTTTCCCCCCTATCTATGGCATTAGTCGATTTAGAGCACAGGAGGAAGACAACTATTCCTCTTTTAACCCCTTTCTATACCTTTTTTCTTTCATTTTAATTTACCTTATTTCCAATATCCAAAAGCTCTTTAAAGCCTAATAATTCAAACCTCAATAGCCTCTAGAAACCAATGCTCAAAAATCACAAAAAACTTATTAGAAATGTAACATTTTAGATTAGTCGATTCTAGTAAAAGTATTTTTTTATCTCTAAAAATTCCAATTCCAATGCCAATAGACTATTGGAATATTTGAGTATTAGTTTGAATTAATCTCAGAATTTTTGAAGCAACTTTTGAATATTTTATTATTTAGTTAAAACTAGGCCATTATTCGTGTGATATTATTGTAAAACATAACTATCATTTTTAACCATCTAAATAACTACATTTTAACTTCAAATTTCTCCCAAAATTATGCAATGATTAATACTTCCATTTGATAGCATTATTGTGACCCTACCTCATAAAACACCATTGATGCCATATAATTTATGAAGAAACATCCACTTCTGTTTACAATCTACTATGCCCTAGTTCTTGGTGACTAGTCCATGCCTAAAATCAAATCAGCCTAAAATAAAATCAAAATCATCTAATGGTAGTCTGATGAGATCAGTATGGAGCACATGTCCTTAGAGTGACAAAGGACATTTTTTATATACTCGATTAACTATCACATGATACCTTGTTCGGTTGCTAACTAGAATATCAATGTCAAGTTATTCTAACAATAACCTCTTATCTTTTTCATGTGTAGTGCATATGTACGAATGAGTAAAACTTATATCTATCAAAGATAAAATAGGTAGAACAAAAAGGTAAAAGATACTAGTAATAACTTTAGGAGGGCCAAGATCTTTACGAGCCTAAATAGCATATTGCTTAGCTGGTGCTTTTCTCTTAGATTTATCTCTTGTCTCTATTGTATCTCTCTGATCTCTACCTACTTTGTAATCTTTATCTCTCTTCTAACCTCTAAAATTAGTTAGGGAGGCACCATACAAGCACTCTAGGATTCTTAGGGTAATTATTTTGATAATAGCCTTTAGAGTCACATCCATCGCATGCTCCTCGTATGGTCTTCCAATGAACTCATTATGCCAATCGCATGCTCCTCGTATGGTCTTCCAACAAACTCCTCTATGCCCCTTGGCATAATGTTCACACTTCAATTTAAAAGCATTTTTGGCAATAGAAACTAGAGCACTGGCTGCTTATGACTATTATCTAGACACTACTCTCAAACCTTGAATAGATTTTTAGGTTTAGTCTTTGTATCTGGGATTGCTATTATTTAGACTGATTCCCTTTTTACCTCTTCTCTGGATTAAATGGTACACTAGTTGAACCATGCTTATAGAGCCTCATCTTTTGGTAAACCTCTCTTCTCTATTTTTAAATCCCCTCAACAATTTAACATGCCGCCACCAAAGTTGTGATGCCCCTTATCTTTATTAGGGCCACCTAAAGTTGATTTCAAGGTTAAGCCCTTTCTCAAATTATTTGCATCGATCATCTTTAATAAAAACCATCTCCTCTAGACAGAGGCTTAGCTTGGTGAACTCTTTATCATACTTAGCTATCATTTTGTTCTTCTACTTTAAGTTAACAAACTCTTATTTTATCTTATCTAAATAATGTTATATGATTTACTTCTTCTGGAGCTCGCGAAGAAAGGATTCCTAAATCAAATCTATAGTTTTTTTTTTTTGCGTTTTATGATGGCCTCCCACCATTTAAATGCCTCATCCTGAAGGAATAAAGTATCATAGATTGCATACTCCTCTGAAGTGTATCTTAGGTTCATCATTATCCATACCATTCTATCTAGCTAATATTCTACTTTACTTACTCCATCTATCTCCTCTCCTTTAAAATCCTTAGCCTCTATCTTCTTGAGTCTCTTCAAGTAAGTTTTTTTAAGGGTTTGCAGTGCAGGTTGCACTAGTGGAGGAGGTAGAGGTGTTGTTGCTATTGTGGCTTACCTTAATAAATCCACCGTCTACTAGAGAAGAATATATACTACCTAAGCTACAATCCCCATAGCATTAGGTACTAAAGAACTTGTTTAAAAAGGTACATTAACAGATGAGAGTACATGACTTTCAAATTCCATAGCACATCTTTTGGTGTAGATTAGCTCATTTTAGTTTATAGGAAAAAGAAATATGGATAATGAGCCTTAATGGTATCAAATTATGGAATGCATGATTATAAACTCTAGGCACTCATATATAACTCTATATGTACCAAAGAACACTTAAACTAAAGCTCTTATACCATTAATTGTGACACACCTTACTCGATCTGGTCATTAGACCCGAATAAGAAGTGGGACACTAACCAATATCCAAACTTGCTTTATCTAAAAACTCGAATATATTGAAACCTTATAAAAAATATTAGATTAAATTTGAACTTCTAAAATTAATCAAATGAAAATTTTGCTTTTAAATTTCAAAACAGTTTTAGGAATCCTCGTGTCAAAAATTCATTAGCATAACAACTATAATGGGACACTATCACTAAATGAAGAGTACCTATAAGTACAAAAACACTTTTATAATCTTGTTTCTAACAACATTTCAAACATCGAGATCCTCCTTATCATCCCAAAACATCTCAGCACAACAATTTCTCAAAAACATACATCTTCAGCATTAATACAAGGAAATCCAATATCCATATTTAAATATTTATTACCAAGTAAAGCTTTTAGTTAAATTTTACAAAACAATCCAATTTACTAGTTTAGACCCAATCCTATTTCTATAGCATATGAATGCACTTTCTATTATGATAATGCATAATTTACAGAAAGGAAATTTAAAATGTAACAAAATTAGATTTTTATCTTTATTTACATAGCTACTCAAGGCTTCTGATATTATATATAATTCATTGACCTACAAATCACAAAAATAATGATGTGCTAAGTGAATTGCTTAGTAGTGTATTAAATATATCACACAGAAACTCATACACATACATGCAAGCATATAGTGATCATGTTATATAGCCATTCTAATATAATTATGTAATCTAATAATTCATAATTACATAGTCTCACCATAAACATTTGATGTATCAAGTATGTCGTGGCAACATTATTAGATGATAACATGGAATTATACATGTCTTCATGCTTTCTATAGTAACCATACTACTTTTATAATTTATATATCTTAATTTCA
>CANXYI010941391.1:0-25090 GCA_948208565.1 Hura crepitans | reverse complement strand
TGTTAGCCTATCCACGATCACTCATATAGTATCATATATGCTTCTAGTCATTGGTAGACCTATGATAAAGTCTATAGTGATCTTCTCCCATTTCTATTCTAGAATTGCAATCGAGTGTAACAATCCAGAAGGAACCTTATGCTCTACTTTCACCTGTTCACATGTCAAACATCGAGCCACGTACTCAGCTACCTCACGTTTCATCCTAGGCCACCAATAATGAGACTTCAACCCAAGGTACATCTTTGTGCTTCCTAGGTGCATCGAGTATGGAGCTTTATGAGCTTCTCTTATGATCTACAATCTCAACTCATTGATATCAGGCACACACAACCTATTATGATAATATAGGCTTCCATCTTTTGCCAATTCAAAACCTACTGCTTTTCCCTCTTTGACTTTATCCACTATCTACATTAAGTGAGTATCTTTCATCTGTGCCTTTTTAACTTGCTGTCTAAAATTAGCCTTGACGTGTAACTCAGCTAACACTGCACCTTCTGGTGTATACTCCACTCTACCATGCATTAATCTCAGTGTAGCTATCATCTTTCAACTCAAAGCATTTGCCACTAATTTGCCTTTCTTGGATGGTAGTCGATCAAGCAATCATAGTCTTTGATCAACTCCATCCACCGTCACTGCCTCAAATTCAACTCTTTCTATGTAGGCAAGTACTTGAAGCTCTTCTGATCCATATAGATGTAACATCTTTCTTTATACAAGTAATGCCTATATACCTTCAAGGTAAAGACTATCGCTGCCAGTTCTAAATCATGTGTCAGGTAATTCCTTTCAAGTGGCTTCAGCTGTCTAGAAGCATATGTAATCACCTTTCTTTTTTGCATCAACACACAACCAAGTCTATTGTGTGATGCATCACTGCAGATCACAAACTCTTTACCCTATTTTGGCTGAGTTAGGATAGGAGCTTCTATCAACATCCACTTCAACCTGTCAAAACTAGCCTGGCACTTGTTGTCCCATTCAAACTTCACATCCTTTTTTATCAACCTTGTTAGTGGAGCAGCAATCATCGACAACCCTTTTACGAATCTCTAATAGTAACCTACCAATCCTAAGAAGTTTTAAATCTCAGTCACATTCATAGGAGAATTCCACTCTAATACTACTGTCACCTTACTTGGGTCCACTTTGATACCTTCCGCTGAGGTAATGTGACTTAAGAATGCCACTTCTTCTAACCAAAACTCATATTTGCTTAATTTAGCATTTAATGCTTGCAATACAATCCAAAGGTGTTGTTCATGTTCCTCTTAGTTTTTGGAATACACTAAGATGTCATCAATATACACCACAATGAACTGATCTAAGTATGGCTTGAAGACTCTATTTATCAAATCCATAAAAGCTACCGGGCCATTAGTGAGCCTAAATGGCATCACTAAGAACTCATAATGCTCGTATCTGGTTTTGTAAGTTGTCTTAAGGATATCACTCTCATTGATCCATAACTGATGGTACCTTAATCTCAAGTCTATCTTAGAAAAGACACTAGCACCTTGTAGCTGATCAAAGAGATCATCGATCCTGGGCAATGGATACTTGTTCTTAACTGTTGCCCTATTCAATTGCCTATAATCGATACATAACTAAAGTGATCCATCCTTCTTCTTCATAAACAACACTAAAGCTCCTCAAGGAGATACACTAGGTCTAATAAAGCCTTTATCCACTAATTCTTACAACTGTACTTCCAGTTCCTTTAGTTTTACAAAGCCCATTCTATAAGGAGTAATTGAGACTCGGTTCACACCCATGTAAGTCTCAATCTTAAAGTTTAACTCTCGATGCGGTGGGCATCTTAGTAATTCATCTTGGATTACATCAAGGAAATTAGACACAATAGGATTTGATCCAAGCTTGGGGTCTAGGCACTGGTATCTATCACTGTAGCTAGAAAAGCTTCATATCCCTTCTGAATGAGTCTCTTGGCTATCACGGCTAAAATCACATTCTGTAGGGAGTCTCTATTATCTATAACCATCACCTCTCGCCCATCTGGGGTAGGTCTGAAGACTCAACCTCTTCTTTTCATAGTCAATCACTACCTTATGCTTTGATAGCCAGTCCATACCCAATATAATGTCAAACTCATAGAAGGGTAACTCTATTAGGTTTACAGGGAAGGTCTGACCTTGAATCATCAGAGGACATTATCTATATATAGTGTTCACTATCACACTCTGACCTATTAAGTTGCTCTCTTGAATGTCTAAATCAATGGGTTCTAGTTTCAGTCCTCTATCTCTAGCTTGTGTGGTGCATACATAAGAGTAAGCTAGTATTAAAGCATCAAGTAAAGAGAAAGTACTAGCAATGACGTCCGGAGCATATGCATCCTCTCAGGCACGGATAGCATACTATTGTGCCTGAACTCTAGCCTCTGATCTCCCACTCTGATTGGTGGTAGCCTACTCTTGTCTTAGTGGTCTAGTAGCTGTAGCTACAACTGAGGCTTGTGTCTAAGTTACCTCCGTTAGCCTTTAAAGGCACTCTCTCTGCCAGTGGTTTTATGATCCACAAATGAAGCATGCTCCTATCTTCAACCAACACTAACCCCAATGCTGCCTCTGGCCGGCCTCACACATAGGTGGTGCACTCCTAACAGTGGACACAGGTGCACTAGATACCTGCTATGATGGAAGTGGTCGAGGTCTAGTAGAGTACCCTTGACTAGTCCTCTATGAAGGCGCCTGGCTCTATAACTACTAGCCCTGCTACCTCTGGGACTATTGACTCTGCTAAAAGTCCCTCAGCTTTGTGCTCCCACCTGGAGCTGAACTCATCTGGCCTACTGTGAAAGGCCGCTTCCTTTGGAATAGATCTTTTTTCTCCCGAACCATTTCCTCTATATCACAAGCTACTACTACCAAGTCAGAAAAGTCTCTAATCTTTGAGGTGGATGTCTATATCCTGATCTCCATATTGAGGCCTTTCTTGAACCTTTTACATATCTCTTAATCATTAGGGAGAAACTCATATGCATATCGACTAAAATGGTTGAAATCCTTCTCATACTCTAAGATCGACCTCCTACCCTACTTTAAGCCAAAAAATTCCTGCCTCTTCTTATCTATGTAGGAGTTGGCAATATACCGCTTCTTAAATTCCTTTTAGAAGAAGTCCTAAGTTAGATCAGCAATTGCTCTCCTCATCTTTAATCTATCCCACTAATGATATGCTTCTTCTTGTAATAATGCTAAGGCACACCTCAGGTACTCTATCTCTGGACACTCTAACTCCTCCAATATCTTAGTAGTCCTCTCTAGCCAGTACTCTACCTTAGCTGCATCATCCTCTCAGGATCTCAGAAAATCTACAGCTCCCAGCTTCTTAACTCTCTCAAAATAAATCTTCTATTGAGCTGGAGGAGTTGGTGGAGGTGGAGGAGTGACTACAACAGGCATTAGAGCTAGTGTCGTGGATAGTGTTACAATGTGTCTCAGTAAATTAACAATCTGCTGTAGCAATGTCAATGAAGCTTGCTTAGGTCTAAGCTGAGGCTGAGGCTAAGGTGGCGGCTATCTCTATGCAGTATCACTAGGGTTTGGAGTGGTTACACTCCTTTCGGGTCCATATATTGTTGTAGGTGCATAGCTTGCCACCTCTTCTCCTCTCTCGAGTGGGGTTACTTCACTCATTCCATATATCTATATCAAATATATTTGTTAGCATCAAACAGTGTAGCATGACTCAAATCAATATCCTAAACTCAAGTACTCATGTATAAGACAGATATGAACACCTAAATCCACTCTAATACCACTAAATGTAACATCCCCTACCCATTTCTACTTGAAAAAGGCAAGGTATGCTACTTTCCATTGAGGTCACCCATCCTAGGACTTTCTTAAGGGCCTTTCATTTAACTTCTATCTAACTTTAACTAACTTTGACCAAATCTTGCCTTAATCCAATTCTGATTAATTATTCTCTTATTATTGTATATTTTAGTCTATTAAATCTACTATTAGGGACTATCAAAAGTTCATGGAAAATTGGGCAATATAACGACTGCCTTGGAAACTCACACCAAATTAACCTGTAAAGAAAAGCACTTTTAATTCTACTTCCAACCCTTTACCCCATTCTAAACCTTCTGGTCCTCCATATCATGACCAACAGCACAATAACAACCTCATATTTATCAATCACAGGGTCATAGACCCACAGCACATAAGCATGCAAAAGTAAATATTCATTAACAAGCAAGAATTGTACATACATTTAGTTAATTAACTACATTTATACATATATCCTATATCCCATATTATCTATATATACATGAGTGCACCTCTATATACAAAAGCCAAAAATGAAACAAAAAGTACCAACACTCTATAGCAACTACACTATTGATGACGTCTGATGCTGGTCAGCTCTCTATCCACTACCTATACATCGAAACACCAACATCCTAAGTATGACACTCAGTGGTGGAAAAAAACAAACATATTATGTCAACTCATGCAAATGTGCAGCATGTGATGTTACACACACAACAAGTAATCTTACACCCCTAGGTCTATTCATTTAATTAATCCAGTTTACTTATCTATTATCTTAGATTTTTTATCAGTTACTTCAGATCCATTCATTACTTTACAAGCCCATACTAGATAGACTACACTTTAAGACATTAGACAACGGGATGCTTCCTGTGCAGTGGCCTACTTTTAGGGCCTAGGTAGTTGCACCTACCTTCCTTAATACCCAGGGACCAATATCAAATAGTAGAGACCAGTCTATAGACCACTCCCAATATCTGCACCTCATAGTAATAAGCACTAATGGTGGATACTTAGGGACCGTTCATAGACCACTCCTAATATCCATAATAACAACCTATAGTGCAATAGCTCATCATAGAACCGAGGCAGCTGCACCCACCATAACCAATACCTGACAGTGGGCTCTATAAGGACCGACTACCTAGCAACTGCTCTACCCTAATTGATCGGTTAACCCATCTAGTAATTGTCTAACTGATTAGCCATTAACCATTTTATACTATTATTACGATTATTTTACCATTACATTACATTTTTGATAGCATTACACAAGTCACTGTAACTTTGCCTACAGTCACAAAGTTGTGATTCATTTGGTCAATTTCTGCAATTGACACCATTCATTTGGTCATTTTTGCCTTTTTGCGCTTGCCATGACTTATGTCATTCAAGTCCCATTTTTATGGTTTCTTTACGCCATTATTCTTATTTTCAATACCTAATATAAGGCATATTATTTTATTAAGTTTTTGTCACATGTTTTCATTTAAATAAATTACATTTCTATGCCTTATAATATACTTATTTTGAAGTCACTTTATTTGTGATTCCCACCTTCAATTTACACACAAAATGCATCCATTACTTAACTACACATGCCATACACATTTTAACACACCATTTAGCCACATTAAATCCCTACACTTACACATGCAATACTTTCCAATTTAACATACAAATCATAATGTTTTCACAGTAAATACTTAACTACAATGCCCATTCAACTGAACAACATACCTATGTTCCAAATCTAACTATTCCATACAACATTCATGCACACAAATGCACATACACATTATGTATAATACATTTGAATTGTTCCACATACCTAAGGTGTCTTTACACCCCTTTCTCCATCACTTGGCCCTTGAATACCTTGACTCATCTCACTCAAAGTAGGCACCCCTAAACATACACCAAATTAGACTTAGAAAAATTCTCAAAAATCACCTATAAATCCAATTTAAATTCTAAAACCATAGTGAATCTTAGAATTGCCTAAGCTACCTATATCAAAAATAAAAAATGAAATTAGTGGGCTTTTACTCACTTGTGACACTATTAACTCAAGTGTTGAAACTCCCAAAATTGAGCTCCTTTCTCTGCTTTCTTAGTGGAATTGATGTGTATTGATGATGGAGGTTTTAATTCTGTTAATTTTCATGGAATTTGGTAGAGGATAGGAGAGAGAAAGCTTGACAGAAATGGTGTTTTCCTTGGTGTTCACGTCGACTTTGTTAAGATGGAGAGGTTGAAGATGACTTGTATATGTGTGAGGTGTACACACATGTGGGATTACTTAAAGTAAATGGGCTGGATACATTTGATTGGGCCAAATGGCCTCCAAATAATTTATGTACATTTTATGTCATTTTTTGATTCAAAAATTTATAAAATATTCTATAGATCTTCAAAAATTCCCATTTTAGTTTTAAAAATCCTCAATTAGTAGGACTAGGGCCCACATAAAATTTTAGGTCAAAATTCCACCATTGACTTTTTAGCACTATTTAGGGCCAAAATAAAATATTTAGAAAAAATATCTATTGACCTCAAAAAATTATAATTCCTCCTCCATCATACTCAGTGGAATTTTTGAGGTCTAGGATATGGTATTTTTGAGACCATCTAGCATATCCTGGAGCTGTCCCAGCCCGATTTTATTTTATCTCCGTAAATAGAAGTTCCTAACCTAAAATGAATTATTAGCTCTGCTAAATTTTTTAATTCATTCATTTTTCCTACTTTCAGGCCCATTAAAGTTTTATGACCAATATGTCAGTCATCAGACTCAAAATGATGACTCGCACTACGGGGAACATCACTCGAGCCTAAAAGGTACTGTTCATAAGACCGTGACTATCAGGCGTTACATGTTCTTAATTCATAAGCTGTACATGTGTCTATATCTTTGTCTTTTTTTATACATTTCCTTATGTTTTCTTTATTTGATGTCATTTGACACATTACTTTTAAGTTGTAATCGATTTTGCTTACTAGACTGGAAGTTTGGATGAACATAACCTTTCCTCAAGGATAGTCCGCACATACTAGAGCTAGAGCTTCATAGAGTCTGCACGGACCAAGTGACACAAAGGCTGGAACATTCTAATGCCTTGTTTTATTTCTTTTTGTTACGCACTTATTATGTCTTTTGGTTTATCCTGGGGTTGTAATAGTTAGTTAATCAACTTGTTTTACACGCCCATTGCTTAAATTTCACATTAAATTATTTTTCTACCCAATTAATTGGTGTTTTTCTTAAATAAAACCATTTTGAGTTTTCACTAATCAAAAGTCGCATGAAAAATGTATTTTAATAAAGGCCAATCTCCTAAAGATGGGAGTTGAGTAATTACCGCCAATTCCTATGGAATTATGGGTAATTGTCAGGCCACACTACAACTAATCAATAGTCCAATTTCTAGATGTACAATTTATATAATTATGTTGTTGTACCTTTTAATTTTTGCAATTTACTTTTCTTACATGCAAAGGTGATATGGATGCTTAAATATAACGTTGTGCTTGCTTGCTTGATATGGGATTGATAAACATTACAATATACAAGGATGACATATTATAAAGGCATAAATAAGATCTGAAATTTTGAACCTTTCTAGTATAGAAGATTAGAGGTCCTAGTGTAGAGGCCAGGTGGTGACTCCACTAACCACTCTCATGTGACACCCCCTATTAGATTCCCTAGGAAACCCTATAAGTGATGTACGCACTCCTAGGTCACTAGTACCATTAATATAACTTTCATTACTTATATTAGTTTAACTTACGTTGTTTCCAAATTCACTACTCATTGGTTTTATACCTCATTCAAGGTGTAACCATACAAAAATGCCAATTTTGGGAAATTGCAGGTTATTTCCAAAAACTTAAAAATTTCGATAGCATAACAGTTGTTCGGGTTTTATCCTAAAATTTTCAAAAATCCTATCTAACACTTCTATAAACATTTCACACCTCCTGGACCCATCTAGTCCCTTATTCTTAGCCTAACATCAACAACTATCACATAGAAAAAGTAGGCCTCATGCAACAGATAGCATACATATATAGAGCCTCAGGCTTACATCAACATTAAACATTATATCAGAACATACATTTACAAGAAAAAACATATAGGATTATTTTATTTACATCAGCAGTTAGGCTCACTTATATACATCACATATACAGAGCTTAAATACATGTTTCTACTCACTTCCCACCTAGGTACATGGATATCAAAATTGTACAACATTTACTTTGTATTCCTTTACAAGTATCCTCTGAACTCTTATCAACATGCTTCACGAGGCAGAATTTCGCTCTTGAGTACTTGCGCACCAAAATAGGTACGCGTAGTATATGAGATACTCAGTGGTGAACTTAAAGTATTTAAATCATGGCATTATATCCTTTTCATACCTATATAGTCTGATAATTAAGTTTACCTCACTATTGGATTCAATTTATATAACATGGTGCCAAATTACTAAAATACCCCTAAAATATTTATAAGTCATGAAACAGCCTTTTTCACTTAAATAAATGATTTAAATTAATTATTAATATTCATAGCATGCATATTTTACATGAATCAATTTAGTTAACTACATGTGTAAAATGACCAAAATACCCTTTAGTCTGTTTTCATTAATTACTCAAAAAATAATGTTCAATTATGCTTCATTGTACTTTCACAACTATTTTTATCATTCACATAATTTAATTTATTAGCCCGACTAGGAAGACGACACTTCAAGACACTGGATCTAGAGGGAAAAATAAACTAGTACAATGATCCCTATTCTGAACCTAAGCCGTTGCACCGACATGTGTGACATAATAGAGATCAGCCTATAGCCTCTCTAGACACAATTAAGTAATATCTGTATGACATAATGGAGATCAACCCGTAGGTCTCCCCAGCCATAAATAAATATTATTAGAAATGTGACATAATGGAGATTAGCTCATGGGCCTCCCAAGCCATAAATAAAATCTCAAAACCTTGGTGACAAAATAGAGATCAGCCCGTAGACCTCTCCAACCACTAGTAAAATTTACTGCCTGAACATTAGATAACTAGTAGCTGCAAAACCCTAAATTGATCGGCTAACCCATCCAGTAGGTGTCTAACTAATGGGCCAAGTAACACATTTTAAGTTCCTTCATTAACCAAAAATGTTCTTATAATATTTACATTTCAAAAATAGACTGTTATAAATTTTATCACACAATTTATTTTTTAGTTGGTCTATTATAGCCACATTTTGGCTGTACCTGGTAAAAATCCCAAAATAATCTTAAGTCATGTTATTGCCAAAATTCAAGGTTTAATATGTTATGATTTATCATAGCATTAGTTCTCAGGAAACTAACACTTTTTATCCAATGACATTTTTAGTTCAGGTAATGGTCAACTGGACAGTTATAAGTCATTTTGACTACTTTTCAACATACAATTTTGGGACTGTTTTAAGTCTAATTTTAACACAGTTTTCAGTGTCTTATTAACCACATTCATAGGCCCAAAGCTAAACATATCTATGCCAATTCCAAGGCCAAACAATAGGCACAAATGCCATCATACATATGTCTCAATGCTAGCCCCATAGGCATAAGGAAAAGTTCAATTTTCATAGTGCAAATTCAAGTTCCTTTTTAAGCCATTATTATAAGCCATCAACTTGTGTTTTAGTTCCACCTTTTTAGTCATTTAAAGACACATTCTCAAGGTATATTTTATCTATCAATATGTCATATACATTGTTCAAGTCAAGGTCATTATAAGCCAATTATCTAGCCATTATAATTCACTTGCCTAACACTTTAACAAGCTTAAATTTCATGCCATAATGCCATTAACATGCTCTCAAGTACTAAAGGAGAATGACATAAAATTCCATTCCTTTTCACATTAGATCAATATTCATCCATATAGGTATGCCATGAAAATAATTGTACATATACACACCTAATTTCAAGCCAATATCTATAGGTTACAAAGCATTACTCATAAAGCTCACTCATGGTAGCTCTCAGGTACAATCATGGAAGCTATAATTCATGGTGTTCCTCAATTACAATTGCCATAATTCTTACTCTAGCATACCAAGAGAGCATTTATCCATATTCTAGTCATTATACAACCAAGCTAAGCATCCATATCCATCAAAAATCAGCAAGCAAATAGAGCTAAGTTCTCAAGTTCTTTGAATTATGTCTCTCTATTTCACTAAGTTCTCACTTAATCAATACTACCATGGAAGAAATTAATCATAAGCTCAACATTCTAGCCATCCCAATTCATCATTCATCATTCTAGGCACCTTAACACATGAAAGAAAAGCTTGAAGTTCACTTACTTATGAGAGAAGCCCTTTAAATCCATAAGAATCCTAAGCTATCTAACTTTCACGGTGGATTCCCTCTCCCTTCGTGGGCTTTAAGCTACCCTCTAATGGCCACAAACACCTCACATAGACAATCACAAGGTGTTAGGTAGGTTTTAACATTAAATGGAGCCAAAAAAACCCAAGGGAAGGAGGAGAATCAGCTAAGACTCACCTCAAGGTCACTATTCTGGATTGCTCTAAACCAATGAACTTTGATGATTTTTATCTCCTAAATGAAAAGTCATTTTTGCTTGATTCTTTTTCCCAATAGTGCCTAACACACATAAGTGAATTTAGCAATATAAATCATAGGTTTTGGTGAAGGGATGAGAATGTTATGGCCTTTTTCCTCCCTTCCTAGCCTCAGCAGTAGCAAGGAAGAGGAGGAAGAAGACTTCCTTCATTCCAAGTGGAAATCCACTTGTCAAGTGAGGTTTGCCACTTGGCAAGCCTCCTTGGCCACTTGGCATGAGGTGGATCCCACTTTAACATGTCAAGGGTGGTCCCAAAAATCCTGAACCATCTTGATTTTTTGGCAAACTTCAAAAATTCACAGTAATTCACTACTACCTTAGAAAATTATGCCGTTCATTTTAAAATTCATATTTTAATCCCCTCTATCTTCTTGTAAATTTTTATGGCTAGATTTTATTGATAAGACAGTTTTCAAATTACCTTAATTTGTGTGCCAACCTTAAAAATTTTGAGAATTTGCAAACGACCTCAGAATCTAAAAATTCTTTCACCAGTGGATTCAGTGGAATTTTTAAGCTTCAAGGTCCACTATTTTCTAATCCGTTCTGGCATATCCCATGTCAATCCTGACCTGAGAAATTTTTATTGCATAGATACATTCCTTATTGCTTAGAATGAATAATCAGTTCTGCTAAATTTTTTAATTTTAACTTTTTCATTAACTTAAAGCCCCTTGAAGTTTCATCACTAGTGCCACTGTCTCGATCCATGTGCAAATGACTTAACAGCTGAAGCACACTTTTCGAACCCTGTGGCACTATTCACAGAGCCTCAATCACGAGCATTACATCTCATCCCTGATAAAAAGTACATAATCTCTACAAAGGCTATTCAGCCTCTTTAGGTCTTTTCAAGTAAACACATTAACTTCATATTAAGCTTAAAATTTCATTATTAGCCTTAGCTACATTTAATTAGTTCTTAAATCCAACTAGGCTTAGAGGGAAAGGTTATAGTTCAAGGTTACAATTTTCAGCTAGAACTTGATTTAACCTATCAAATGCTCTTTTTAAAATTAAATTCTTTTCATGAAAATAATCCATCACCAATTACATGTATGTTATAACACCCATGTAAGCTATTATGTCTATGTTTAGTTACTTGTAATTGTTTAGATTTAAAATGTATAGACTTAATAAAATTTGAAAGTGATCGATTAAATTTGGAATCAGTGCTTATAAGAATATAAAAGAAGCAAATTATGTAATTATTGAAAAGAACAATAAATAAAATATAAATAATCTTGGAAAGGGGGTAAAATCAACTCAAATTATCGACTAAATGCTACCAAAATTTTTGAATACCATTGAACTGAGCCATAAAGGATAAAAGCACAAGCTAAAAAGAGGAAAACTTAAAGAATATTTAAGCATTAGAAAAAAAGAGAGAAAGAGAGAAAAAGGGTGAAAATCAAGAAATTACAACATCTGGATTAGGAAAGCAATTCTAGAATTGGCTAGCGATGGCATTGTATGAAATACTAGCAAATAATTATCGACAGCAGTAATCATAGGTATTCCTCGATCCAGGTAAGCCTCCAGCTTTTAAATAATTTAGTTGGTTAAATAGGGTTAGGGTAGGAAAGGCTAAAGATGGAAGCCAATAGCTACTACTATGTGAGACAGTGTTGCTGATGGTAACAGGTAGTGCTTCTGCTAAGGCAACTACTAGTTGTGAACAACAAGCACTACAACACTATTGTGCAATTGTAATGGCCAAATAATTGCAATAGATAAGAGCCACAATGAAGAAAGGTAGTAGCTAAACTAGTGCGATGTGGAGCAGCACTACAGCTACTGTAGAGCAGCGCAACTGCTAGCCATAAGCAACAAGTGCTACAATAACGATTCCCACAAGGTAGATATTATGAAACATTATCAGTTAGGCTAGTAATGAAATTGCTACTAGGCAGCCAAATAGCAACTACCAGATGCCGACATAACTGCTACAAATTAATAACATCAAAGACCCCTTACCATTGCAATAAAGCAACACTACTGCTTACAGCTTAGGGCGCAGTTGCTGCATCTACCAGCAGCAATAGTCGATGCTAGAGTAACAGTCACAATAGCAAGTGCATTCATAGCTGTGAATTTTATAGCAGAGAAATTTATGATGATAGAAAAGTGATAGAAAAAGGGCAAGAAGAGGTAGTTATAATAAGTACCAATAATAAGCATTGTTGCACTAATTACAGTCGTAAGTTATAGGTGACTTTAGCAATAGAAGCAGCAAATTTTCTCAACCTCATAGAGGTAGCAGTAAGGGCTACTGCAACTATAATTTTTGTAATTAATTACAAAAAAAAAGAAAATTTAATGTTTACAAGAAATAAATAGAAGGGGCTTAGGAAGGGATATAATGAGATGGGTTTAATCAATTGACAAACCATATTAATTAAAATACATACAATGTCTAAAAAGGAAATTATTTTCTAGGCACAAGTAGCAGAACTTAGCCGGGTCCGAGTGTAGGCAAAAGGAAAGAAAAAGTGTGAGCTGAAGCAGGCGCAATCAAAAGATTTAAGTAAGTACCTCTTATCTGCTAATCTTACTAATTAAATATCTCTTAAGATTTCTTAATTGCAATTAAATTGAGTTAAATAGGTTTGAAATGATAAAGTGATTCACTAGTTTATTACCTCATATGCTCATGACACTATAGCAAACATACTGACATTTTTTAGCACTTAGGCATAAACAGCATGTTCAAGTCTAGTTTGGATACATAATTTAGGAAACATAATAAATATGCCTATATTCATATTATGCTTGCATAGTAATGGCTTATTCATACAATACTTGTGTAATACAAATACATTATATACCAAGACCATTAATTATACATCACATCAGTCATATAATTAGTTCAGGCACTTTTTATAGTTATAAATAAAAGTGTAATTATTATAGTCACATCAGCTATAGATTTTTCAATTTCATTATTAGTTACTAAAGAACAAACAAAATATACTGAAGTAATAAGATAGAAGATTTAAGGAGTATATTAAGGGTTAAATGACATAACGAAGTAAATTCAGCTTTAAAGGCTAAATAATCATTACAAATTAAGACTTCTTATGATATAAGCCAATATTAGTGCTGCTAATTATATAAATAACTATTGCATTAGATATAATTAGTTGAGAAATATAACTTAATAGCATAAAAAGGAATAGGAGCATTGTGCATAATACTCAACACAGCTACAATTTTAAGTATTTGATTTGAGAACCTAAATCCTGAGGTAAACCATGCAGAATTTGGGTTAGGGTAGCTTTGGCATGGTAGAGGAATTTTATGTAGATCTGTGATAGCTACAGCTCAACACTAGTGCTATATGAGCTACTTATAGTAATAGTGGCTAAGGCCATAAATACTTTTTAGCTTATAAATGCTTTATAGCTTACGGATACTTTATAGCTTACCGAGGTGGCAAGGATTTGGGTGAGCCTAACCTTGTCATCATTTCTAGTTTATAGCTTTTTAGCCCCGTTTACCTTCCTTAGAAAGATTTTGAAAATGTACTACCTCTAGCTCTAGGTAGCTTTAATCAAATTAACTCCAAAATAAAATAAGAAACTTAAATTTAAGCATTTCATAAGCACACAAAGATTCAGTTTTAATAAAACATAAATTAAAAATATATAAAAGTAGGATGATTGTGAATAGGATAAAATACAGTTCAAATGATATGGTTATAACCTAAATTTAGTGCATTTATATTCAAAGATGCGATGATGCATTTATATCAAGCATGCTAAACTTATACAAAATTAATTATAAACAAGCCTACAATCTACATAGTTAAATTACAAAACTAGTAAGAGCATATCATGTTTAACATGGCTAGCTACCCAGTAGACATGTCAAGGTAAAGTCTACACATCCCATAGAGTTAGTGCACACATATCCTCATCATTTCATTCACAGCATGCCATGTCATTTAAGCATGTTTTAAATTAACAACTTGATATTTTCACTTATGACATCATTATGAGATGTTGAAATATTAGAGTACTACTAGGCATACTTGCTCAGCATGTTGGTTTCTTTGCACAGGCTCTAAAAGTAAAAAGATACGCTATAGGTGTATAATTTTGGCTAGGTGTATAAGAGGCAAACATCAAGGTCTCAAGCATTAAGAATTTTGTTATATATAGTATTTTCCTTTTGTTTATAGTGTCCAATGTATAAATAGCATATGCAGACATTAACAAAAAAGTTGTAAATTCACATAGTCTAGTTGTGTATGTATATAAGGCACGGAGTATCCCTTTTCCTTTATTGAGATAGAATGTGTTTGAGATGAGTGCCTATTATAAATCTATGTATCATGAAAGGATTCTAATAGACATATGTTAAAAGGTGCTTAGGTTTTTGACATGGAGCAAGGCAAGCCCCAACTTACATCTCCCTTAATAGGAGATCAATCAGTTGTGTTTTTGAGTTATTGTTAGATGTAGGTATTAAATTGTGGTAAGGTGTTTACTTCTAGATAGTTATGATTATTTTTGTCTATAATATGGCTTTTGTATGTGGAATTTAAGTCCAATAATACAGGGGAGAATTTGTCAATTTTTCCTAACCTGGTCAATGTTTTAAACTTAAACACAGTGGTAAATAAGTCACTGCTAGACTATTAATAATTTACTCGAATGGGGTATTACAAATTGTTAAATCAGAGCAGGTTTATGATTCTAAGCTAATATTATCTGTACATGCTAATCTATATAATGAATTTACATTTAAGCCTTAATACTTATATTGCCTAACCCAACTATTTAATATTGTAAGAGAATATCTTTAGATATACTGCAAGGCCTTGGATAATATAGTAGAGAAGAATAAGAGGGTAGCCACATTCCTTCTCCAGCACCAACTCTAGCAATAGACCCACAGTCAACTCTAGGACATGAGGCTCTTTACTAGCATATTACAGAGATTTTCATATGAGTGGTGGGAACTATACCTCAGCCAGCACCACCTCTAATCCCAATAGTTATGGAAAGCCCTTCTGTGGATAAGCTATGGAAATATGGTGCAGAGGTGTTTCATGGAAGAAAGGGGGAAGATTTGGCATTGGTAGAACATTAGTTAAAATCTATGAAGAGGGTGCTAGAGTAGTTACTATGTAATCCAAAAGATAGTTTGGTGTGTACAGTATCATTATTAAAGGTAAAAGCCTACCAGTGGTGGTATATAACCATAAATATAGTACTAAAAAAGCGTAGGACCTAGGAGTTCTTTTTGCAAGAGTTTAAAAAGAAGTATGTTGGTGACCTTTAAATAAATGAAAAAAAAGAAAAGTTTCTATATTTAAAGCAGGGCAAGTCTTCTATTATAGATTATTAGTGAGATTTTATGAGGCTTAGTCGCTATGCTTAAGAGCTTATACCCACTGAGGAGGTCAAGAGTAAAATATTTAAATATGGGTTGCATAATGAAATATAAAGATTGTTAGCAATTCACCCCTTTAGAGATTTCACCATTTTGGTAAAGGCAGCCTTGAGTTATGAAAAATTGTTAGCTAAAGATCATATCAAATGGTAGAAGAGTCAATAGAAGAGAAGACCAAAATAAGGATAGATATATTAGAGTGACAGTAAAAACTATAAGGGTCTCATATCAAGAGTAGGGAGCCAGTCTAGACTAGTGACACTAAAGACAAGGTAAAGTATAGGTAGTAGGCCTAAGAGCAGGACCACCACTTCAGTAGGTAGTATAGCCAAACCAAGCAAAGGAACTTTTTCAATCTATGCATAGTGTTAAAAGAGGTATCTAGGCCCATGTAAAAAGGGTATAGAGGGGTGTTTTAGGTGTAGTTCACCCACTCATTTCTTGAAGGACTATCCATAAGGGAGGTTATGAGCATAAGCATCTTTTAAAGTTACAGTTCCTATGGTATCACGTGGTAAAGGTAGAGTTAGAGGAGAAATAGGTGATAGAAGTTAGAGAGGTCCCTTTAAACCAATAAATAAGATAGAGGCTAGGGAACTATCAAGAGTATATACAATTAGAGCTAGAGAAGAAGCACACATACCTGACATGATCAGAGGTACTTTTTTTGTCCTTTGTATTGATTTTTATGCATTAGTAGATCCTGTCTCTACCCATTCTTATATTTTTGTACCTGCTATGCTCAAGAATTAGTTAGGGGTTGAGACCTTAGATTTTGATGTGATGGTGACCAACCTTATAGAGGACTACTTTGTAGTAAATTAAAGCATTAGAGAATATCCTGTACAAATACATAAGGTAGAGTTTCCAGGTAATTACATTAAATTAACTTTTTAGGAGTTTGACATAATTTTAAGGATGGAATGGTTATTAAAACATCAAGCATTAGTAGATTGTAAATAGAAATAGATTACCCTTAGAAGTAGTAAAGAAGAGGATATCACTATACATAGGGAGAAATCTCAGCTATCTTTGGGCATTATTTTAGCAGTTACTGCTACAAAATGGGTGAAACAAAGGTGTGAGGCTTATTGGGCATGTGTGTTGGTAGTAAAAATTAGAGAAATAGGTTTGACAAACATACCGACAATACATGGTTTTCCTAAGGTATTTCTAAAGGAGTTACCAAAGTTGCCTCTAAAATGAGAGGTGGAATTCAGGATCCAAGTTATGCTAGGGACCGCTCCTATATCTATGGCCACCATTGAGTTAAAGGAGTTGAAGAAACAATTGCAAGGACTAACCCAGTGTTTCTCTATAGGGTACCTCAGTGTTATTTGTGAAGAAGAAAGATGGGACTTTGAGGTTGTGCAATGATTACAGGCAGTTGAATAAAGTAACTATTAAAAATAAATATCCACTATCTAGAATAGATGACATGTTCAATCAGTTGAAAGGGGCAAGTGTGTTTTCTATAGTAGACTTAAAATTAGGGTACTATCAATTAAAGGTGAAGGAAGCTTATATGTTGAAGACTACTTTTAGGACCAAGTATAGACACTACAAGTTTTTAGTGATGCTGTTTGGCCTAACTAAAGCCCCAGCCACCTTTATGGACTTGATGAACCAAATTTTTCATAATTACTTTAACCAATTTGTAGTAGTTTTTATTGATGACATTAGGTTTACTCCAAGTTCAAAGAGGAGCATGATAGGCATTTAAGGTTAGTGTTACAGACTCTGAAGTAGAAGCAGTTATATGTGAAGTTAAGCAAGTGTGATTTCTAATCGAAAGAAATAACATTCCTAGGATATGTAGTGGCAATAAATGGGTTCAAGGTTGATCCAAGAAAGATTGAAGCAATAATTGAGCGAAAACCTCCGAAAAACTCACAAAGGTTAAAATCTTTTTATGGTTAGCTGGCTAATATAGGAGATTTGTTAAGGGTTTTTCAATAGTAGTAGCACCCCTCACAAGACTACTGAGGAAAGGAATAAAGTTTGAGTGGACAAATAGATATCAAAATAGTTTTGATCAGTTTAAAGCTATGTTGACAAATGCTCTAGTGCTTAAACAACCAATTTTAGGAAAAGATTATGTGATATACAAAGATGCCTCCCATAACAGGTTGGGGTGCATCCTAATGCAAAATGGTAAAGTGATCACTTATGTATCGAGATAGTTGAAAGAGCATAAGTATACCTATCCTACCCATGATATAAAACTTACAGCAATCATTATTGCCTTAAAAATTTAGAGGCATTACCTATATGGGGGAAATGGTACATCTACACTGATCATTAAAGCCTTAAATATTTACTTACCCAAAAAGAGCTAAATTTATGGCAAAAAAGGTTTATGGAACTATTAAAAGATTATGAGTGTATAATGACTACCACCCAGGAAAAGCCAACATAGTAGTAGATGCATTAAGTAGGAAATCTTTGCTTGGTAGGTAATTTTGTAACTAAGATAAGTTCCTTTGTTCAATTATGCAAAGAATACTAATTATGTCATCACTTTGTTAAATGTAACTTTGAGAACAATGAATGCCTACCTCACCTTGATGCAAGATGGAGGAGTGTTAGTAAAACTTTAAAGCAAGCCATCTTTATTTATGCAAGTGTAAATAGCTCAGATAAGTGATCTTTAGATGCAAGTCAAGATAAAATAAGTTCAGGAAAGTGAAGATAAGAAGTATCGAGTTAGTGGAAAAGATGGGTGCTTGTATTTTTGGGACCAATTATAGGTACCAACAAACTCAAAGTTAAAAGCATAAATATTATAATAAGCACATAATAGTCCTCATGCAATGCATCTAAGAGGAGTCAAGATGTACAATGACTTAAAAGCACACTATTGGAAGTGGGAACAAGTTACCATGGACTTTGTGACAGGGTTACCTATCACTCCTAAAAAGAAAGATTCGATATGGGCGATACTTGATCGATTAACAAAGTCAGTGCATTTCTTGCCAATGAGAGTAGACTATTCCCTGGATAGGCTAGCAAAGTTGTATAGTGGTGAGGTAGTATAGCTACATGAAGTCCCCTTATCTATCATTTTAGATAAGGATCCGAGGCTCACCTCTCGATTCTAGTAGAAACTTCAGGAAGCCTTAGGAACTATATTACAATATAGCATAGCATTTCACCCTTAGACGAATGGATAGTTAGAAAGGGTGATCCAAGTAAGTAAATTCTTTCTAATATGACTTAAAAGTGTGAATAAACAGTATGGATTTCAATGGTTTGAGTTATGTTATAGCTACTTAAGGACATTGTCAGAGGATGTATACTAGATCTTACCAGAAATTGGGAAAGATATCTTCCTCTAACAAAGTTTGCCTATAATAATAATTATCAAGCAAATGTACATTTGGCCCCAAACAAGGCATTGTAAGGGAGAAAATGTAGAACCCTAGTGTGCTAAATGGAGTTCAGTGAAAATAAACTTAAGGGACTAGAATTGATAAAGAAAGTAAAAGAACAAGTAAGAATCATCAAAGATAGGTTGAAAGATGTAACGGACTATCAAAAATACTATGCAGATCTTAAAAGAAGGGAAATAGAATATTAGCGAGGGGATAAGGTCTTTCTTAAGGTTTCACCATGGAAGACAATACTCAAGTTTAGGAAAAAGGTAAACTAGCTCTAAGATACATAGGGCCATTTGAGGTAGTGTCACGAATGGGACCAGTTGCCTACAAGTTGGCACTCCCTCCTCAGCTAGAGAAAGTGCATGATATGTTCCATGTATCTATCTTGAGAAAGTATAGGTCAAATCCCACCTATATTCTTCAAACAATAGAAGCTAAGGTCTAACCTGCCTTTACATATGAAGAAGAATTGCAAAATCTTAGGCAGAGAAGTCAAATAGTTACGGAATAAGACTATTCCTATTGTTAAAGTCTTATGGTGGAATCATAAGGTAGAAGAGGTGACATGGGAAACTGAGGTTTCAATGTGACAACAGTACCCTTACTTGTTTCCTCCAGGTATGTAACTTTATTCCAAAGATAAAATATCTCAAGTGGGGGAGAGTTGTGACACCCGTGCAAGCTATTATGTCTATGTTTAGTTACTTGCCATTACTTGGATTTAAGATGTATAAACTTAATAAAATTTAGGAAGCAATCAATTAAATTATGTATCAGTGCTTGTAGGGATATAAGAGAAGCAAATTATGTAATTATGGAAAAGAATAACAATAATAATAATAATAATTAAAATAAAATATAAATAATCTTGGAAAAGGGATAAAACTAACTTAAATTATCTGCTAAAAGCTGCTCAAATTTTTGGATGCCATTGAACTGAGCCATAAGGGACAAAAGCAAAAGCTAAAATGACGAAAACTTGAAGAATATTTAAGCATTAAAAAGAGAGATAGAGAGAAAAGGGTTGCAAACCAAGAAATTAGAACAGCTGGGTTAAGAAAGCAATGCTAGAACTGGCTAGCGATGGCAAAGGATGAAATACTAATAAGGAATCGCCAACTGAAGTAATCAAAGGTATTCCTTAGCCTAGGTAAGCCTTAAGACTCTAAGTAATTTAGTGAGTTAAGTGGGGTAAAGGTAGGAAAGGCTAGGGATTGAAGCCAATAGCTATTATTGTGTGAGGTGACCTAATTGATGGTAACAGGCAGCATTACTGCTAGCATAAGGGAATACAATAGCTATAGCTACTAGCTGTGAATAACAGGCATTGTAACACTGTTACATAGTCATTGTGGCCAAATAACTACTGTAGATAAGAGCCGCAGTAAAGGAAGGTAGTAGCAGAATTAGTGCAATGTTGAGTAGCACTACAGCTACCCTGGAGCAGCAAAACTACTAACAAATAACATGTAGCAACTGCAAGCAACAGGTGCTACAATAACAATTCCTATAAGGTAGCTATTGTGAAACATTATCAGTTAGGCTAGTGATGCACTTCCTACTAGACAGTAGAATAGCTGCTACCAGATGCCAACATAACTGCTATGAATTAACAATGTCAGAGTAGCCTTGCCATTGTAGTGAAGTAATGTTACTGCTTACGGCTCAAGGTGCTGCAGTCGCAGCTACAAGCAGTAATAGTCGATGCTACAGTAACAACTACAATAGCAAGTGTATTTGCAATTGTAAATTTTGTAGCAGTAAATTTTATGATGATATAAAGGTGATAGAAAAAGGGCAAGAATAGGCAGTTGCAATAAATACCAATAATGAGTATTGTTGCACTAATTATAGCTATAAATAAGGGTGTTCATGGTTAACCGATTTTTCAGTTAACCGATGAACCCGTCCGAAATCAAACCAAATTTTTTGTTAACCAAATTGTTATTTGTGGTATAAGATTTTTATTTTTAGAAACCAGTGGTTAACTATTAGTAAATGGTTAACCAATTTATATAAATTTTATATTTTATACTTTCATACTTAAAAATATTTTATTTTATAAATATTATGATACATTAGTCTCTAAAATATTATAATACATATTTTTAGTAAACAAATAAAGAATTATCTCTTAAATCAATTATATATAGTTTGATGGATGTATAATAGGAACATTATTATTAATTTCATATTAAATGTATCTAATCCATGAAATTAATTACATCAACTTTATTTTTCTTTTTGTTTTTTTATTTTGAGTATTATATTTGATTTGAAATTTTATTTTTAAGCACTTTTAATCATTTAAAAAGGACTTTATAATTTGTATACTTTTATTATATTTATATGTTGACAACTTTGATAGTTTTAATGGTTAACTAAAAAAATTGATCCAAAAAAATTGGTTAAAAACTAAAATCGATATAGTGGTTAACCAAAATTAATGGACTAATTAATAAAATTGTTCATGGACTGGTTAACCGGTCCATGAACACCCTTAACTATAAATTGCAAGTGACTGTAGTGATAGGAGCAGTAAATTTCTTAACCCCATAAAAGCAGCACTGCAACTACAATTTTTTAAACTAATTATAGTAAAAAGGAGGTTTAATGTTTGCACGAATCAAATGAAAGGGGCTTAGGAAGGGATATAATGATATGGCTTTATCAATTAACATATCATATTAATTGAAATACATACAATGTCTAGAAAGGAATTTGTTTTGTAGGCATGGGTAGCAGAACCGAGCCCGGTCCGAGTGTAGCAAAGTGAAAGAAAAAGTGTGACCTGAAGCAAGCATAATAAAAGGATTTATGCAAGTACTCCTTTATCTCTTAATCTTACAAATTAAATAATCTCTTAAGAATTCTTAATTGTACTTAGACTAAGTTAAATGGGTTTGAAATGGTAAAGTGATTCATTGGTTTATTACTTTATATGCTCATGCCACTATAGCAAACATACTAACATTTCTAATCATTTATGCATAAACATCATGTTCATGTCTAGTTTCGATGAATAATTTAAGAAACATGATGAATATACCCATATTCATAGAGTGCTTGCATAGTAATAGTTTTATTCATATAATACTTGTGTAATACTAATACATTATGTCCTAAGACCATGAATTATGCATCACATCAGTCATTAGTTCAAGCACTTTTCTAGTTACAAATAACATTTTAAGTATTGTAGTCATATCAGCTATAGATTCTTCAAGTTCGTTATTAGTTACCAAAGAATAAACAAATTATACCAAAGTAATAAGATAGAAGATTTAAGGAATATATTAAGGGTTAAATGACAAGACCAAGTAAATTTAGCTTTGGAGGCTAAATAATCATTACAGATTAAGACTTCTCATAATGTAAGCCAATACCAGTGCTACTAATTATATAAAAAGCTTTGCATTAGATATAACCAGTTGAGCAATATAACTTAATAGTATAACAAGGAATGGGAATAATGTGAGCAATTCTCAGCACAGCTACAAATTTAAGAATTTGATTTAAGAACCTAGATCTTAAGGTAAACCTTGCAAAATTAGGGTTAGGGTAGCTTTGGCATACAAGAGGGATTTTATGCAGATTTGCAACAGCTACAGCTCAGCACTAGTGCCATATGAACTACTTATAGTGATAGTGGCTGAGGCCATAAATACTTTTAGCTTACAAATATTTTATAGCTTACAAATACTTTACAGCTTATTGAGGTGGTAAGGATTTAGGCGAGCCTAACCTTGTTGCCATTTCTAATTTACAACTTTTCAACCCCGTTTACCCTTTCTCCAGGTGATTCTAAAAGTGTACTACCTCTAGCTCTAGGTAGCTTTAATCAAATTAACTCCAAAACAAAATAAAAAACCTAAATTTAAGTATTGCATATGCACACAAAGATTCAATTTTAATAAAGCATAAATAAACCATATATAAAAATAGGATGATTGTGAAGAGAATAAAATACAATTCAAATGCTATGGTCATAACCTAAATTCAGTGCATTTATATTCAGAGGTGTGATGATGCATTCATATCAAGCATGTTGAATTTATATATAATTAATTATAAATAAGCATATAATCTACACAGTTATATTACATAACTATTAAGAGCATATCATGTTTAACATAGCTACTTACCTAGTACACATGTCAATGTAAAGTCTACACGTCCCATGGAGTTAGTGCACACACATCATCCTCATTTCATTCATAGCATGCCATGTCATTTTAGCATATTTTAAATTAAAAACTTGATATTTTACTTATGACATCATTATGAGATGTGGACATATTAGAGTACCATTGGGCTTACTTGCTCAACGTGGTGGTTTCTTCACATAGGTTCCAGAAGTAAAAAGATATGCTATAGGTGTACAGTTTTGGCTAGGTGTACAAGTGGCAAACATCAAGGTCTCAAGCATCAAGCATTTTGTTATGTATTGTATTTTCCTTTTGTTTATAGTATCTAGTGTATAAATAGCATGTGTAGATTTAAACACCCGATGTGTATGTATATAAGGCATCGAGTGCCCCTTTTCCTTTATTAAGATAAAATGTGTTTGAGATGAATACCTATTCCGAATCTGTGCAATGTGAAAGAGTTGCGATAGACATATGTTAAAAGGTGCACAGATTTTCTAACATAGAGTAGGGCAAGCCTTGGCCTACATCTTCCTTAATAGGAGATCAATCAATTAAGTTCTTAAGTTATTGTTAGATACAAGTACTAAACTATGGTGAGGTGTTTTCCTCTAGATAGTTATGATTATTTTTATCTATAATGTGGCTTTGGCAGGTGGAATTTTGTGTAATGCCTGGAAATCCCAGCATTTGTGAATAGTGATAATTAAGGGGATTAAATAGTGACTTCTAGGTCATCATTATATTTTTCTTACTGATCAAAAGACTAAGTTATAAGTATAATTTAAGTAAATTTTGATATGAAAATAAAGACATTTAAAGGTCTAATGAGCAAAAATGAATAAGATTATGAATAGTAAATCCTAAAGTCCTAAATAGTGACTTCAGATATGAGAATAGTGTTTTAACCTTACTAATCAAGAGTTTATAAGTTGAATAGTATATGTTTACAATTTGGCAACGAAAGGAGAACATTTGAATGGAAATCAATCGATATCGAACATGTATATGAATGATACCACCTAAAAGTGAATACTACCTCTCTGGACTCGAAGTGTACTAATGTTATAGGATGGTAGGATTAATTGTAAGATATTTTTGGGAAAAGTTTGGAAATGAAATAAGGTTATTAAGGAGGCTAAAAATAAAAGTTAAGTTTTTATGGCAATGTACTATGAACAATGACCTAGCTAAAATTGAATAAAAAAATATTTCATTTTTGCTCAAATTGACTTAGGAATACCATATCTTATGGCTTAAATATTCTAAGGAGTATAATAAGATAGAAATTAGAATTTTTGAACATCAAGAAGCATTTTATAAAAATTAAATGAGGTAAAAAGTACCATTTTTAATCAATTTTTCGAAGTTTTTTAGTTTGGTTTTTTTAGGAATTCTAAAAAATAATATGTATAATTATTTTAGATCATAACAAGTGATTTTTGATGAAATAAATTGAAGAATACAATTAAAGTGGCTTAAAAAGTATATTTATGGACGTATTTTAATATGGGCCCTTAGATCTTTTCTTGGATAGATCTTGGCCATTGAAGAGGGAGTATATAAGATAAAAATATGCCTTATAGGTAGCAACCAATCTCTCTTCTTCTTCTTTTTCTTCTTCTTCTTCTTCTTCTTCTTCTTCTTCTTCTTCTTCTTCTTCTTCTTCTTCTTCTTCTTTCATACCATTTCCAT
>CANXYI010941370.1:0-15489 GCA_948208565.1 Hura crepitans | reverse complement strand
ATAAACCATGTGTATACAAGAAGGCTAGTGGGAGTGAATTCATTTTTCTTATGCTATATGTTGATGACATTTTGCTAATTGGAAATGATGTGTCAACTCTTCAGGCACTGAAATTTTTGTTATCTGAGAAATTCTCTATAGAAGACATTGGTGAGCCAACCTACATATTGGGGATTAGGATCTGTAGATAGATCTAATAAGTTGCTTTGTCTTTCATAGTATACATACATAGATAAGATGGTAAAGAGGTTTGGCATAAATCTCTCCAAGAGAGGATTTGTTCCTGTGTTGCATGAGAACTTCCTCTCTAAATCCATGTGTTAGAAAACACAAGAGGAGAGAAAATGCACGAGTATGATCCCATATGTATCGGCTATATGATCTATCACGTATGCTATGTTATGTACTAGACCTGACGTAGAATTTTCTCTGTCTATGACGAGCAAAATCTAACCAAATTATGGAGAGAAACATTAGGTGGCTATTAAGAACATTCTTAAGTACTATAGAAGGACTAAAGATATTTTCTTAGTATATAAAGAAAGGGAATTACAAGTTAGCCGATACATGGATACTAGCTTTCAGTCTGATAAAGATGACTGTAAATCCCAATCTAGTTATGTGTTCATATAGGAAGGAGGTGCAGTTAGCTGGAAGAGTTCCAAGCAAGATACAATTACAAACTTAACAAAATAAGCTAAGTATATGCTGCTTCTGAGGTAACTTAGGAAGCTATTTAGATCAAAAAGTTCATTATTTAACTTGGTGTGGTACCTTCCATTATTGATCCTAAACCCTTATATTATGATAATAATAGAGAAATTGCATAGGCAAAGGAACCATAGTTGCATCAGCGATCCAAACGTGTACTTAGACACTACCATCTTATTTAAGAGATGGTATAAAATAACCAAAGATTGAGAGAGTCCCCATAAATCAAAATATGGTTAATCTTCTCACCAAGGCACAGTTACAAATTTAGTTCGATCATTATGTAAATACCTTAGGTATAAGGTATAAAGGTGATTGGCTTTAGCCCAAGTGGGAGATTATTAATTGTATGCCTTTAGGGATTTTTTCATGTAACATGTGAACCTCATTTATTAATGAAATGGCATTTCTTTATTACATGCTACTTATGTTTACTCATTTGCTTGCTTGTAAATCTTAAACTATGTAATAAAGTCCTGTTATACAATCATAGTATAAAGGCATTCATAAAGGAGTTCATGATGTGAGATGCTTATTATATGCAAATGTGATAATACTAAAACTACCTTTAGTCATAGTATTAACAAGATGGGATATTGTTAATGCAGATAGACTAGCATATGTTATACTCCTTACATGGGTCAAGTAGCTGATCTCACAAGCTGTAGGCATAGTTAATGCTCAGGGTTAATATGTGGATGCTTGCCTAAGAGAAAAGTACATTGAGGACCCAACATCAGATCATTCATATGGAGGAAAGATCTATGTCAATTAATAAAGATCTCATCATATCAATTATGCAAGTATCCTTAGACTTAAAGTCACTAACTATCTTAAGTATCAAGTGCTATACTTTGACTCTAGTGTTTTTACCTTTAATCACGAGATATACATAGCTAAGAGATTAAATATAACATAAAGTACTTGAAGGTAGTTGAGTGATCAACAAAGGATTTACCACCCATATTATTTTAGGGGAGTTTATGTCACAGTTTTACATGAATATCTTTATTCAAGAATCTCTGGCTAAAGTAAAATGCAGTGTGAATGGGATTCACAATGGAATTTTGGGAATAAAGATAAATGTTACTTGAACTACATATTTAGGGCTTAATTAGATATACTTAAGTAAGCATTGAGTTGATACAAATCATACTCAAGCTCGGACGAGATAAAGGATGATGAAAGGAATTTATTGTATGGTAACTAAATATGGAAGGCTTAAGTCAAACCACTTAACTTTCTAACACATGAGTAGTCATTATACTTAGCTAGAGGCCTCTAATGACCTGTATAATATGAATTTATTAATGGAATTTAATAATAATTTAATTGGATTAAATCACAAAATCTTAATTCTACTAGAATTTTGATTACTACTATACTGCCAATGTGCTTCAAAAGCCCAAAGGGTCACACACCGATAGGGGAAAAGTAAATAAGTAAAACTAAAAAGTATTTAATGATATTGAATGTCATTAAATAAAAATAAATAAATTGAGAAGGCTTATTGAGCTTAGAGCCTAAGAGAAAAGCTTAAAACATTAATTAAGTGTTAATTAAATGTTTTTCAGTAACTAGGCTAGAATTGGGCATTTTAATTAATTAATTAAAAGCCCTTCTTTGTTCACCCTTTTATGGGTTTAAAGGCTGGAAAATCTGACCTAGTAGTGAATAAAAAAGATATAAAATCCTTTGTGAAGTCGTTCAGGAAGTGAGAGACACAACAAAGAGAACAGTTCTTAATATTGCCACAAATTCACATCTTTTTGAGCCTTTACCTGCTTATTTCTTCTTGAATTTTATTTCTTACTAGAACCTAGAAATAAAATTCACTTGTGCACCTCTTGGAGAGTTCCCATTGAATTTTCTATTGGTGTGGATACCTTAGAGGTATTCCCAAAAGGATCACTGTGGTTTGCGACAACCCATTAAGGTGAAAAGTTATAAATTGGAAATAGAGAATTTATAGTCAATTCTTATTTTGTGATTTCTTTAATTTTTTGTTTTAAATTTTTTGATGTTGTAACCTTTACTAGGATTCATGGATGTTTAATTTTTATTGCCTATAAGGCCATGGAAACCAACAAATTTATCTTATGCACGAGAATTAACATTGTAATTTCACCAAGACTTGTGTGTGGTGCCACACAAAATCAATTGCCTTAATTATTAATCAATCTTTTGAAAGTTTGATGCCATAGATAGATCCAAAAAAATTAAGATTTGATACTTCGATTAATGAATTATCTATTAAGCTAACAAGTTTTCCCCTCTTAACGAAAGCACTAATGATAAATTTTGTGTGAAATTTATCAAATATGGGATGAGTAGATCACAGTTCAATGAATAAAGACCTATAAAAACAACCAAACATTCCTATACATAAGTTAGATATTGGGATTGGTAAGAAAATATTATAGATTTTTGCATATAGAATAATTATGATGCAATATGGAGCTTAAAACTGATATATTTGACGTTTGATTTATGCTTATTTATAAGAAATTAGAGAGTTATAACCCGATAAAGAATATAAGATATTATCCCATTTAAGATTGAATTACTTATTGATTAGTATTGATTATCTAATGTGGGAAGTTTTAGGGCTTATTTATTTTAGAATCCTAAAATATTAATGCCTATTAATTAGGAAAATCAATATAATTTTATTTTGAAACCACCACATTTGACAGACTTATTGGAGATGAACAACGTCAATCGAACACCTAAACTTTGCTAAAAACTTTAAACTATTCCAAAAAAAAACTGAATGAAGAACTCAAAAAATTTCAAAACTCTCTAAGAATGCCCAAATATGAGCTTTCTCTAAAAACTTTGAATATTGTTTATATCTAGTGAGTGGTGGTGAAAAAAGTAGTTTATAGTGTTAATATGGGGTGGTAAATACTCCTAGGACTCTTAGTATGACCAAATTACCTCCATCTATATAAGTGAGAGGAGTTTAAGTTAGATTATTGACTTTTGGAAGACTAGAAGTTAAAATCATATATAATTCTGCATTTCTAGAAGCTTATGTAGACTAATAACCACGCAAATGTTTGCATAGATAACTAGATGACTATGCAAATATCTTGGATATCTACACAGATGATTATGTGTGACCACACATACTCCTTATGGCTTCCCACATATTTTTAGCATTTTTCATCTCTTAAGAGTTATCTAACTTGAACATTGTCTCTAATTATCATCATTAAGCTTTAGAAATTTAGGGATCCTGACCCTAGTGCTTACACAATTAAACTAACTACATCATATCTAATCTACATATATTAGTTTCTTACTTTTAAAATCTTTATTCATAAGATGCATCAATGAAACTCTTTCAAAAACACAATTTTCTTTGGTCTAAAATTCCCTAAATAAAGACTTCCAAAAAGAGACCTTGAGATATACTTTACCTTTATTGGGAATGATGAATCCTTTGTTAAGCCATGTCCAAGGGTTTTTTCACAAGTACTTGAAATCTTCAAATTTGTTCCATCTCAATATTCCACTCCTTTTTCCTATTTCATTAAATAATTGCACTATTTTCCCATTATTCAGCACTTTCCTACACATGATTACCAAAATTATGTAATTTATGCAAAAACAACAATATCAAATCTTAAACTAACCACGAAAGACATAGAAATTATACTATTTAAACACCATATCCAATACCCCGATGCTTAAATCGTGCTTATCCTTAAGGACAAACGAAATCCATTAAATTTTCATCAAAATTACTATTCCTGTTGCTTTTATTAACAATTCAGACCAAGCAAAATTCAATAATTTTCTCAACACTTTCCAACAAATCCATACAAAAATATGGTCATTCCAGTTGTACTCCTTGTGCATCAAATATAAAAAGTTTAAAAATATTAAACCACACAATTTTAGCTTTAGTTATATTAATGCATAGGAAAACTTATGCCAAACTTAGTAAAACATCATACACAATTATAATCATGCAACTTTTTAGGGAAAAGAGGAACACTCTTTTTCTCTTTTTTAGGAGAGCTATATGTATTACCACTTTTTCACTCTCTTTATGTTCTCTTTTTTTCTTTGTTTAGGATGTAACAGACCTTTTGACATGAAGACAACAACTTTCAAGTGGTTATACCCGATTACTCAACCCGTTTCATCATTATTTTTTCCTCACACTATGCATTACCACACTTATTCAAATGGCATATTTCAATTCCCTTTTATTTATTCATGCAAACAAATTATTTAATGTTAGCTAAGCTTCAGCAAAGTTTTCTAATGCATAAATGTTAAATTAAACACACATATTAAGTTTCATCATTGTCATAGTCAGTCTTATGCATTTAATAAACAAGAAATCAACTAAAATGAGCATTTTCTGGATAAATGGGAAACAATTTAGCAAATAATCAATTTTAGCTCATCAATCCAAATTATTAACTCATAACAATAGCAACAATAAATTGATAACTTAAAACCATGATTTAAGTGAAAAATGTGAAAAGAATTTAAAGCATTCAAAAAAAAACTAACTATTTAAAAAGAAGCAACTAACTATTATCACAACCTAAAAAGAAGCAACTAAATAAAACATGAAAGCAAAAGCATAAAAAAGTAAAAACAATATCCTTCCTCCACACTTAAGTTCAACATTGTCTTTAATATTGTGCAATCAAGAGAAAAAAGAAAAGGATAAAGAAACCACCTAAAAGAATGTGTGAAGGAAATTAGTTTTTAAAGGTTCTTTACTATTTGAAAGGAACAACCTTCAAATTTATTATTGCCAACCAAATTTAGCAAAACCTACATTGGATAATAAAAAAAATTCTACCAAAACTTAGAGATGAAGGAGAAGATAAAAATAAATTGTTAACTCCTATAAATAGGAATTGTTTTCTGACTAGGATTCTAATTAGGAACTCTAATCTAATTAGGATTATTGTATTTCCTATTTTAGGAATCTCGTAATTGTATATATACCCCATAATACTTTGTAAAATAAAAAAAAATATCTAGTTCTCAAAATTCTACATAGTATCGAGGAATATGACCATATTACAGGTCCATAAATTCTACAATTTTTAGATTTTTCCTATGAACAGTAAACCTTAAAAGGCCTTATTTTTGGTACTCTCCCACCTCGAACTTTTTTTCCTATCATTGCCTACTCCAAAAGAGTTGAAATCTTGTCAATAGTCGATTCGTTGCCATCTGATCATCTTTCAGCTAACGTGTGTCTCACGCACCTCCCCACGCATACTTCTTGGTCCTCCACACACCAGCACATAATGTATACCTCCTCATCAGTTACCTTTTCGATCCAGTCCTAATGCATTCCTACTTGATTTGTAACATGTTTCTTCTACCTGTGTTTGCATTGGCTAACTTTTCAATGGTTTCTTGGTTCAGATTCTACTAGCTGCTTAGTTTCGTCTGGCTTTGTTTAATTTTTTTTTTATCTTTACAATGACAAATGATAAAAGAATTTCTTTATCCATTTCTAGTTCCAATTTTGTAACATCAGATACTGCCTTTGTTACTCACTTTAATAATGCTTCATGGATCATCGATTCTAGTACGAATAGACATATGATAGGGCACTCTAAAAGTTTTCTTACCTACTCCCCATCTTCACAAAATAACAGTGTCAAAATAGCTGATGGTTTTTTCATACCTGTTTCTAGCATAGGTTTACTCCTGATATTATGCTATCTTCTATACTACACATTCTTCATTTTTTATTAATATTTTTATCAATTAATTGCCTCACCAAGAATCTTAATTCTTAACTATAAAATTGAAGTTTTCCTAATCATTGTGTTATTCAGGACCTTTAAATAGGGAAGATGCTTAGCACTAGTAAACTGCAAAATGGCTTATATCTATTAGAAAGGAGTTAAAGTTATGATCGCAATCACACCTTTCTTAGAGTAAATAGAGATGTCAACTAAGAAATAACATAGTTGCATAGACGATTAGGGCATCCATTATTTTTTGTCTTTAAAAAAATTATATCCCAATTTATTTTCACAAACTGAATTTGATTCTTTATCATGTGATGCTTGTGGGCTTGCTAAACATACTCGCACCTCTTATCCTTTAAATAATAATAAAAGTATAATTCCTTTTACGGTAATACATTTTAATGTTTGGAGTTCTATTAGAATCTCTCATTATCAAGCAATCGGTGGTTTGTCAATTTTATTGATTATTGTACAAGGATAACTTAGGTTTATCTATTGAAACCAAAAAGTGATGTGTCATTGCTTCCAATCCTTTCATAATATAATTTGTACTTAATTTGATGCTAAATTAAAAATACTGAGAATTAATAATGGGACAAAATATGTGGATAAGAGGTTTTAAAATTATCTAGAGTCTAATGGGACTATACATCAAACTACTTATCTTTAAACCAGTACACAAAATGGTGTTTCTGAGAGAAAAAATAAGCATCTTTTGGAGGTTGCTAAATCTCTTATGTTTAACAGGAATCTTCCAAAACTATATTAAGGGATGCGATTCTTATAGCTGCATATCTTATTAATACGATGCCTCTTAAAGCTCTAAACTTCAAAAGTCATCTAGAAGTTTTGCAAGGAAAAAATCCTTTTACTATTCCTCCAAAGGTGTTTAGTTGCGTTTGTTTTATTCATACTAAGAATGGAGGGAAACTAAATCCTAAGACTCTTAGATATGTGCTTGTTGGTTATTCCCTAACACAAAAGAGCTACAAGTTTTACCATCCACCCTCTAAGAAGTACTTTGTCAGTATGGATGTCATTTTTAGAAAAATTGAGCCCTACTTCCATATACCCCAATCACCTCTTTAAAATAAGTGTATTGAGAATAAAGAGGCAATACCCAGTTTAATAACTCTTGATAGTCTTACACCGGGAACAAGAAAGAGCTAGAGGGAGAATTCTGAGAGACATGTTCAGGGGGAGAGTTCTATTCAAAAGGAAAATATCAAGCATCTGGATATACTAGATTTAAAGAGATATTTAATGAGAGATAAGACAGAAGAATCCATCATGTAGCCTATTATATGCCAGGAATCTTTTGGTGAGTTATCCTTAAATCGTGGTTTTACTGATAATTTGAATAAAACTATTGCTAAAAAAAGTATTAGGGCTTATACTAAACATCCCATTTCTAACTTTGTTTCTTATGACTCATTATCTTCCACCTATAAAGCTTTTACCTTATCTATTTTGTCTACATCTATTCCACAGGATTGGAAGGAAGCATTTGAAGATCCTAAATGGAAAAGTGCAATGGTTGAAGAAGTGAAAGCCTTGGCCAAAAATGGTACTTAGGAGCTTAATACTCTACCACCTGCAAAGAAATTGATATGGTGTGAATGGGTACTTGCAGCGAAACACAAAGTTGATGGGCCTAATGAAAGGTTCAAGGCTAGATTGATGGTAAAAGGATTCACTTAGACTTATAGGGTTTATTACCAAGAAACTTTTGCTCCAGTGGCAAAAATGAATACAATCAAAATCTTACTATCATGTGCAGCAAATTTTGATTGGGACTTGCAGTAATTCAATGTAAAAAATGTATTTTTACATAAAGATCTAGAAGAAAAGGTATATATGAACATCCCTCTTGGTTTTGAGAATAAGAAGACATAAGGCAAAGTATGCAAATTGAAAAATACCTTATATGGGTTGAAACAATCTCCTAGGACTCAGTTTGACAGGTTTAGCAAAACCATAGTTCTTTTTGGCTATAAATAGAGAATGCAGATCATACTCTTTTCATCAGACATAATAAAGAAAATCATTATTTTTATTGTTTATATTCATGATATAGTAGTGATAGGGATGATAAAGAGGAAATGGTCCAACTAAAGAAATTATTAGCTCAAGAATTTGAGATCAAAGATCTACGAAAACTATGATATTTCTTGGGAATTTAAGTTTAAAGATCAAAGAAAGGTATCTTCATTTCTCAGAGAAAATATGTTGTAAATCTTTTAAATAAAATTGATATGTTAGAGTGTAAACTAACAGAATCTCCTATTGAGAGTAATTACAAGCTACAAGCTGGAGTTGGGAATTCAGTTGTTATAAGCAAATATCAGAGAGTAGTGGGAAGATTAATTTATCTTTCTCAAACAAAACCAAATATTGCATATGCAATCAGTGTAGTAAGTTAATTTATGCATGACCTAAGAGAGGTTCATTTGCAAGTTGTGTTTCATATACTAAGTTATCTAAAGTCTGCTATAAAAAAAAAAAAGGATTACTCTTTGCCAAACATGGTCATCTCAAGGAAGAATGTTTTACCGATACAAATTGGTTTGGATCTCCAAATGATAAAAGATTTACTACTGGTTATTGTACATTTTTGGGAGGCAATTTAGTGACTTAGAGAAGTAAGAAACAAAGTGTAGTAGCTAGATCAAGTGTAGAAGTGGAATACAGATCGATGGCACAAAGGTTGTGAGCTTTTATGGTTGAGAAAAATATTAAAGGAATTAAATTTGACTAATAAAGATGAATTGCTCCTATATTGTGATAACAAAGCTGCTATTAGATTGCTCAAAATCCTATTCAGCATGATAAGACCAAGCACATAAAGATTGATTAACACTTTATCAAAGAAAAAGTGGTTGAAGGTTTCTTAAAGCAACAGTATGTGACATCAAATGAGTAAGTGGCTAATTCACTAAAGGATTATATAGTAAAACTTACCATAACTTGATTTACAAGTTGGGCATGTGTGATATCTATGCACCAACTTGAGGAGAAGTGTTAACTTGTGTAAATAGGAATTGTTTTCTAGTTAGGATTTTAATTAGGAACTTTAGTCTAATTAGGATTATTGTATTTCCTATTTTAAGGATCATGTAATTGTATATATACCCCATAATACTTTGTAAAATTAGAAGAAAAATAATAACAACCTCTAGTTCTCAAAATTCTACATAAACAAATAATCAAAATTAAGAGGAAGCAATACAAATAAAAGTAAAAATAAACTAACAAGCTAAAAGCTAAAAGAAAATAAATGATTAGGCATAAGTTGCCTCCCACAAGCACCCTTATTTAATGTCTTAAGCTAAACACTCCATACATAATATCTTTTAATTTGGCTTTGATTCCCATTATAATGCCTTTCCATACATTATTACTTGAAAATTAATTTTAATCACAAATTCCTTATTATAGTTCTTAGGATATTCAAGAATTAAGTTCCTAAAAAATGTATAATTCAACTTGTGATCACCTAATTGCACTTTTTCTCATTATTCAACCCTTTCCTATACATGATTACCAAAATTATGTAATTTATACCAAAATAACAACAGCAAATCTTAAATTAATCACAAAAGACATAGAAAAATATACCATTTAAGCACTATATCAATAATGTCCATTAATGTTAATACTATGGTTAGGGATAATTAAGTATAAAAACATTTTCATTGCATAAAAATCTCACATCTTGAACTCCTCATGATTTCCTTTACATTGTGTTTTATACTAGAGACTTTATTAATTAGTTTCAGAATCTATATCAAACACATTATTTACGTGAGCATTAAAGAATAAAGAATGCCTTTATTATAATAATATAATATTATATGCATAATATAGCCTGAAATAAATTGACTTTAAGGCATATAACTAACAAATAAAACTTTCACCCATGCTGACCAATCAGAGGTCGAATCAGAGTCTGCACGAACGTAATTTATGTTACTTCTTTTTGAATTTGTGTTTAAGTTTAGTATAAATCATTAACATTTTATAGAGCTTTTCTACAAGAAGAGCATAACACAAATCTTCCTCTAAGTGATCAAAATTTGCTCTTTAAATGAGATATTAAATATCAATCACTTTCTAAAGGTCCCTAATTAGAATGAAAAATAAAGAAAAGTACTTAAAACACTATCTTGTGCATTGTCCCTAAATTAGAGATTTGTGCAAGGGTTTAAGATCAAAGCAAAATATATACAAAGGTTGTGTGTTTAGTCTAGTAAAATAGCAACCCACTTACAGTTTGTGGCTTCCTTTTGCTTAGAGCTAAACTCAAGTGTTCACAACTGCAGAATGGTTCAATTGTGACCAATTTGAGTTTAATAAGGAAAAAGACTCAAAGAATCCTAGTAAGGAATAAAAGGAAAGCTCAAATTCTAAAAGGTTAACATCAAAGTCCACATGGTCATTGATTAATAAAGGGCAATGATCAATAAAGTCCGCATGAATTTTGCATGAGTTAAGACAAGATCATGTCCATGTGGACATTATTGATCAGATATAGTGCTAGTCAATGTCTACATGGATAATAGCTAGTGAGGGGTTTAAACAGGCTTTCTTATAATGCTCATCTCATTTGGAAATATCTATGGCTATCATTATTGGACCAAAAATCCAAATGTCTACACTCATGTATCAAATTTAGACTAAAAAAATTTGTATATATACACACACTCTTGTGTGTTACAAATTAAATGATTATAAAAGAATATAACTATAAGTAAATGAATTTCTTTATGGGCATATGTTCATAACAAAAGGTATGATACCTTATCCCAAGGGATGAGATGAGATGATGTAGGTCTTTTCTCTCTTAATTAGATGTACCCAGTTTGAGTTTTAGATACAGACTATCCTTAAATACTTGGAATAGAGTGATTTACCCTATTTATGGAACTACCGATTCGAATTCAAATTAATCAAATTATTGAATCTTGAAATCAAATAATATAACTAAAAAAAGTATGACATTTTGATTGACCATAGAAAGATTGTATTCATTGTCAACTATTATATGTTATTTTTAATTAGCTTGTAATTAAATAATTTTTGTCCAAAAAATTAGAATAAAAGGTAGCTTTATTATTAACAAATTATAGTTTTATTATTAACAAATATTATTATTAAACAATATTAAAAGGGAACTTAGTTTGACCATGAATAGAAATTCGAATTAGCAAAAAAGTTACTAAAAATTAAAGTAAAATTTGTTTTGTTAAATAAATTTCATAGATGTTTAAAGAGGGTGAGTGATTAGAGTAATAGTTGGATTGAACAATTTTAATTAAATAGTTATAGTGCACATATATCTCGATACACAACGAGTGATATAGCACTACTCTTTAAAAGAAAATTTCTGATTTTGTTAAAAAAAAAAAGGGAAAGAAAGAAGGATTCTTACATTATTTTAAGAAAAGAGGAAGTTGCTTTTGCCTAAATGAAAGGAAAAGGAACAAAGGAGAATGAGCTATGAAAAGAAAGGTCAATAACGTTATACCAGTCAACAAGATTTGGCATAAATAAGTATAATACACACAAATATTTAGGTACATGCAAATTTGGACCAAGCATTTGAACAATATAGAATTATTTTATGGACGTGCGTTTAGGCCAAAAAAGGTCGAAAACATAGAACAAATTAGTTTTCACGTTTGCGATTTTCGAATAAAAATAAACTAATTTTAGGATCGATGTGGTTAGCTAATGAATATACCCTGCATATTGTTAATGGAGATTTGATTCTAAGTTTTCATTAACAGGTGTATTCAATTAAAATCTTAATACATTTTTTCAAATGATTTTTAAAGAATTTAATAAATTTTTAACGTATAAGTGACTTTAATAGATTTTATAAAAATTATAAATGACTTATACTAAATAACATTCACGATTATAAATGATTTTTATAAACTTTTTATTTGTATTATTCAAATTTATAAATATTTTATATTTTTATTTTTATTACTCAAATTACTATTTTATATTTGATTTTAAATTGATGTAATTAGAAATCAAGCTTAAGATCTTATAAAATAAAAAAAATAAATATAATTTGAATTTACCCAGATTTGTTCCTTCTTATTGATTAAAAATAACTTAAAAATAACACATAAAGTTTGAGTTAATTTTTAATTAAAATCATATTAAAATTTAAAAATTGAATTTCTAACAATTATAAGGCATTTTAATTATGTCTCTCTATCCATTTTTTTTTTTTGTTAAAACTAATGAAAATTTCAATTTTTATTAATAAAATATTTTTTAATTTTTATTTAGTAATTAGTGTAATTAAAAATCAATAATAAATTTTTATTAAATAAATTTGATAATTTTATTTATTTTTATTTATATATAGCTAATATTATATAATAAAATATTTAATGTTATACAAACATAATTGAAAAATATACCACATTTATTTTTTAATTTTTATTTAGTAATTAATGTAATTAAAGATTAATAGTAAATTTTTATCGTTTTTATTAATTAAGTTGGATATTTTTTTAAAATTTTGTCATATAGATAATTATTTAATAAAAGAAATATTTAAATTTATCTAAATATAATTAAATAAAAATACATAATTTGTTTTTAATTTAATTCGATATTTTTTATATTAATTTGTTAAAAATTTGAATTTGTGAATCAAAATCTAAATATTATGTTATTAGTATATTCTAATGAGCTCAGTTTTTATTTTTAAATAATATAAAAAAAATTTTAAGTTTATATTTTTTATATATTTTTCATTTGAATGAATCTAATTTATCACCTAACATCAAATTTTAAAAATAAAAGCAAAATCAATTTAGAAATGATTACAAAGAATAATTCTAAATTCTTAAGCATCAATCTTCTTTTTATTTTTTTTCTTAGAAGTTAATGAATGAAAGTTTTGTGAGTTGAATGAAAGACAAATTATAAAATTGAATATAAATAATCTTAACTAAAAAGTTTTTAAAAATTCATAAAAATCATTATACTTAAAAAGTAAAATTAAAATTAAATATATGTAAACTTTTAAAAAATTGTAATTAAATACTTTCAGACTTTTGCAAACTTTTGAAAAATATTTAAAAGTTTTGATTGAATACCTTTAAACTTTTAAAATATTTTAAAAGTTTTAATTGAATATAGCCAAATTTTTTTAAAAAGTAAAAGTCTTGAAAAATCATAATTAAATACACCCTTATAAGCATCTTTCTCTCCTTCTCTAATTTTTTTATTGAAAATAATATACTTTTAATTTTGTGATTATTATAAATTTAACCTTACATTTAAGGATATGATAATTGAAATTTTAATATATATTTTTTTAATAATTGAAACTCTTCACTTTTTTTTTATAACAGTCCAAATAATATATTGATGTGGTAAATATGCGAAATCCACTAAATATAAAATAAAATATCTTTAAAATAATGTTAATATGACATTTTTGGTAGATATGAGCCGTTTTTTAGGCTTTTTCAGCATAAAATGGAATCCATATAGCCGTTTTTTAGGCTTTTTCAGCATAAAATGGAATCCATATAGCTTATATGTGAATGAATAATTTTGAAAAAAAAATTGACATGGTGAACCATTCTTTTAAAATTTTTAGTATTTGATAAATTATACATATTCACCATTTTAGTGAATTATTTGATTTTAACAAGAAAATAAATAAAAATTTTAATTATTATAAAATGATAATTTAAAATTTTAATTATTACAAATCCAATTACTATAACCCTAAACATAAAATCAAATTTGTATTTGTTCTTCAATTTTTAAGATTTCCATTGATATATAATAAAAATTTTAAGATTTAGAATTTATTTTAAAACTAAAATCTATATTACATAATTATTATATAACAACTTCGTAGAACTTAGAAAAACAAATTTTTCTTCTTCGAATTTTAAATTAGATCCAAAACCTACCTTTTTAATTTATATCATTAATAAAAAAATTAATCAAGATCTATTGGTCCAATAAAAAATTAGTGTAATCTTTCAATAATTTTAAATAAAAAAACTACAAATTAGCTTCAACTTATTGAAGTAAATATGTTAAAAGGATCGGGTCGGATGGATTTGAGTTAAATTATTTTTGAGTCGGATCACTTTGGGTTGGGTTGGATTCTCGATTAAATTTATTTGTCATGATAAATTTTTAAATTATCGCTTTAATTTCACGAGAGTGCCGTGCTAAACTAAATATTTTAATGTCTTGATACTAATATTACATATTACAAGTCATTTATCAATTTATTCCAAAATAGTCTCAAGATTTTTCTTTTTAAAAAAGGCGAACACTACTTACAATAAAACTAATTTTTCAATATAAAAAAAGAAAAGGTACAGTCTCAAATCATAATATAATATGATTGCATATGAAGAAAATTTGATGCTTAGCCATGAAAAAAAGTTTGATATTTAATTTTGCATGCATAGCTCAGTTACTATTTAAATTTGATCATAAAAATATTGGTAAAAATCCAAAAATTTTGAGCTAATAAAGCAAATAGAATGAAAATGATTTAGACAATTAACTCCAAATAACAATATAAATAATTATTCGAAAGATGCAAAAAATTATAATATGAAAATTCACGCATAAAGAGTAATTTTTAGAATTAAAACCTTCATATGTTAAATATCACTCTATATAATTTTCAAAAACTAACTTAAAAAATATTAAATATTTGATTAAAGCATTCAATAATTCAATTTATTTTTTTCTCTCCTCCTCCTCCTCTTCTTTTCTTCCTCTTCTCCTAAGAGAAGACAGCCAACGAAGGGAAGCTGCCAACAGAGAAATGATCAGTGGTGGAGGTTTTTGTTTATCAATTTCTTATTCTACCCTAATTTTGGCTCTGTGATATAACTTTTTTTTTGTGAAGTTTTTGTGTTAAGAGTTTGTAAAACATGTTTTGGACTTTTTATTTTTTATTTCTTTTTTTTTTGTCAAAATGGTACAATTTGAAATTTTGGTTTCCCGATCCATTCGGGTTTTAGGT
>CANXYI010941321.1:0-14314 GCA_948208565.1 Hura crepitans | reverse complement strand
ACCTCTAAATAAATTAGATCACTTTAATTAGGTCCTTAAACTTTATAATAGGAATATGTACACGATTATTTATTGCAATACATGCACGTCTATATGTTCAAATGCATTTATAATTAATTATGCACACATGGTTCATAGTCCAAAATTCTAACATGCAGACCTGATGAAGATGACTACAAATAAAAGAATGTGATGAAGAAGTGGACGAAAGTTGAGTGTTAGCAAATGATTGGTTCGGTTTATAATTGAAATGAAAAATTAAAAATTAAAAATTTAAGAATTTAATTTTTGATGAGGATCGAACAAAATAAATTGAATTAATCGAAATTTCATATATTTTTATTTTTTTATGTATAAAAATTTTAAAAAGATGTCATTTTAATTTCAAAATGTCGTTATTTTGAAAAGTTTGATTAATTCGATTTTTTTTATTTTTACCCTTTAAAAATCGAATCGATGAAATCAAATTTTTATATAAAAACTGAAAAAACTTTGAATCGAAAAAATCTAATTAAATAGATTAAATTGTCATCCATTCAGTTCGATTTTACACAAATTCACAGGTAACTTAAGGATGATTCTGGTGATTCAGACCAATGAAATTTTCATAGATTCTGCGAAATTATTTTTGTTTTCTGACGGGCATAATCCGTTGTTTTATGCATTAATATTGAGTACTAAATATCTTTTCTGTTTTTTTTAACCTTTTCTATTACTTGTACGCTAAAAGCTTAAAAATTAAAATTTAAGAATACATATTTTAATTTATATAGACGGTTATCATTAAAAATATAAAACGTAAAAAAAAAGTATTTAGTATTTCTTATGCATATCATTATGTTGTCCGTTGTATATATGTGCTGTACCGTTAGTAGACATGTGTATATATATATGTTATCCTTTGTTTTTCCTGGGCTGAGATTGGACATCCTACTTGTTATAGAGGAGCTTCGGAAATAAAGACCAATATGACTTAAGAAGCCCAGAAACTGAAGGGCTTTGATGCTATGAACAATTTGACAATTCAACCTAAGCCTCAATCATACTTAACTACTGATATCCATCAAAAGCTACAAAGATTTTGACGATTTATTTCTTTAAACGCTTTTGCTTTTCCCGTTGAATCGTACTCAATAGCTACCAGGTGTTTAAACGAGAGAAGGAATGATGAAAAATATTGAATTTTGGATGATTTTCATTTAATTTCTTTTGCTTTCCATGGTTTTATACGTGATGCTAAAGGCCGTTTGTTTCTCAAATTACCTTGGCATTTTTTTTAATAATGAACTCTTCACCTTAGCATTAATCAAACCGTAACTCAATAAAAAAAAAAAAAACTCTTAAGACAATTAATTCAGATGCTTGAAATGGTATATTTTTCATAGTCAAACTCATCCCATTTGAATAGGATAGGGCCAAGTCTGGTCTAAGTTCAAATTTATACCAAGTCAAGTGTACATCGATTAATGTTCCATTACGCGAATAATGGGCTGTCTTATTCAGTGTACATCGAGAACACGGGATTTGTGTGTGTGCGTGTGTTTTTTTTTTTTAATTATCATTTAAATAATAAAATGTATTTCATATGAATTATAAATTTTTTTTAATTACTTTTTCACATAAAAATCGTCATTGGTAAATTATAGCCATATTCATAGTTTAGAATCGAATGCATAATAGTCAATGGCCAATATTTGATTAATTTAGCCCATAAATGTGTTTATTTACCAATCTTTAGATACATGCACAATACACACTTAAGGGCATAAAATGTTTACTAATTCGAAGCTAAATTATTTGATTGAGCAATATGTTCTTCTCTACTAGAAATAAGACAATGTAATTATTCGGACAAAATTATTTGATTGATGGTTGAGAATGGCTAAAAGCTTTATTTTTTTCATTTTTTTTTATATGATAAGTGTATAAATAAATTGGAGCATGTAATCTTAAATTTATACTCCGTTTGATTTAATTATTCAATCTAACGAATAGATAATAACTGTTGTTGATAGCCGATAATTAATATCTAAATATTATGAGTATTTGATAAAATTTTAGAGACAATTGCTATATTTATATCAAAATGCTATTAAGAGTATAATTTATTTGTATATGTGTGCGTTATATATTTTTCATTTATATATAAAGATTTAAAATTATAACTATTATTATCATCTTCATCATCATGTATGCTTTAATATTTTATGTTAATAAAAATTTTTATTGATATAAAATAATTAAAAATTTATAATTATTAAATAATATTATAGTATAAATAAAAAAATAGAAAATGGGCTGTTAGTTGAAAAAAAAACTTACAGATAGAATTTTTGAAATAATAATTGATTAAAATCATTAATTAAATACTATTAACAGCTATTAAAATTGAAAAGACTAAGTTAATACAAATAACCTCTTAAACATATCAACATATATTATATAAGTGATGGAAAAGTAAAATAAAAAGTAATTTTCAACTACAAATATTCTTGGGTTTTTCTTAAAACACTAAAATATTCTTTTACTTTTTTCAAAAAAAAAAAAATCTTTTATTAAAGATAATAATAAAAATTGTAAATTGCATTAAGAACTTTTATGTTTTTCTAGGACCACGATACTCTAACCTTGTAAATTATTGGCCTCAAACTTAAAAAAAATGGACAATCAGGCTCCAAAACTTCATCTAATTTTCAATTACAATTAGGGTATTTTATCAAATAAATTTTAAATTAACTGATCACGAATAAAAAGTGTGTTTTAGCAACAGCTGACAGTAAAAAAAAAAAGGCGGTAAATTTTTTAATGAATTGAAAAAATAAAATGGAAATTAACGTGATGTGACTTTAGGCAATGCTCCAATTATTTCCTATTATTGCTCTCTTTTTCTGTTGGAGCAATGAACATAATTTCGATAATTTTTAACCTAAAGCTTTTAACAAACAAGCTATTGAATTTACCCCAAAGGAAATTGAGTTTTTCATTTTAATGATATTTCATATCTGTGAGCAGTGAATTAAGAAACGAGAACACAGATTTGTAACAAAAGAAAAAAGCAAAGTAAATTGAGATGAATTGTAGAAAGACAACTTAATATTTATTTATGGTCAAAATTCACTTCTTTCTTGCATGGATTTTACCTATTGCTTTCACAAGAAGTTGATTTAGGCAAACACATATCTTTCTTAACTGTGTATGTCGCTATTATAAAGTTTTTTTATTTTTTGACATATGTTTGTGATGGATTAATAAATCTGTCGCTATTTCATTGCTAATAGCTAGATACAAAATTCCACTTATTGCAATGGTTTTGTAGTTAAAACATATATATATATACTTTTTTTGATTTAATGGAATACTCTAATTAAAAAAGATATGAAAATTTAAAATTCTAATTATTTGATTTTTTTTATTTAACGGATCAATTATTTTTTTTTATAATTTATTCGGTATTCGAAATCTATTGATCCGATTAATTTAAATTCGTGCCGAATATACTTACAAAAAATAGCAAAATATTACATTTCAAATATTCAAAAGTATCTTATTTTCAAAATTCAAATTTGAGTAAGAGATCAATTATTCATAAAATCATAGGAAATAATTTATAGTTTTCCCATTTATCATTTCATATACTCGAAATCTGAATTGTAAAACATGCTTTCATGATTTGTTTTATATTGTTGAACAAATCTCAACATAAAATATTAACTAAAGTTTTTGCGTGTGCTCAAACCAAGAGTTTATATATTATATAATAAAATCTTTTAAGGGTGAAATATAATTTCAGAAGAAAAAGAGATAAATAATGAAAAAGAAAAAAACAAATCTCATCAACGCTTAATTAATTTAAGAAACTCGATATTTGTTCACTTTACAAATTTTATTTTGTAAATAAAAATCAGCACAACAGAGTTTTAAGAGTGAAACACAATTTCAAAAGAAAAAGAGATAAAGAACAGAGGGGAAAAAACCTCATCAACGATTAATTGACTTAAATAACTCGATACATATTTCTTTTAAATAAAATTTTGAGTTTGAATGTTATAAATATAAAAAATTAGTGTCGAGAGAAATTTACTTTTATAATGGATGGAGTTGAACAGAATTCTATAAAAAAAAAGAAAAGAAAAGAAAACACATCCTTTGATGACCGGAAAAAAAAAGTGAAAAAAAAGGGGGGCCTAATTGGTCCACTATTTAGACAGAGACGTATTGGGAAACAATGTAATTCTGTTATAAACAAAAGCAAAATGCACATAATTAGTGGACAAGGAATAATGCCCTGATTTACAAGCAAATTGCCGATTATATGGTTTCCAACTTTCCATTATCTTAGTGGATACCACCCTCTACACCTAAAAGCAAATCCAAAATATTTGGTATTCTCTTCTTTGTCTCATTTCAGTTGTATTAGGCCTACCCTTCTATTCGTACATTTGTGGGGCTTCATCTACTTTTGCCATCTTCAATGGTGGCAAACACCATGGACCCTTTCAATCAAGTCGAGCCACTTGAATTTAAATCAAATTGTTTATATACTAAATCATGATTGATAAATTTTGAATTTGGAGTTGTTGTATGAATGCTTATTAGATTACATTATGAGAACTAATATAGTCTTATTTTTTCACGTAAATATGACATGAGATTAATTAGAAGAACTCTAGCCTTAAATATCACCTTTTCTTCCTCTTTTTTTTTTTTCCTTTTTCTTTTATCCAATAAATGATAAAATAAGTTTAATCACATTCACACATTTGTTCGGACGATTGCCATATGGATAAAATAAAAATCTACAATGACATATATTAAAACAAGGAGTCCTGAACTTTGAATATGGAACAATCACTTCTAATGAGGAAAGTAATTTCAATTTGGAATAGGAAGTATCTAATATTTCTAGTTGAGTTACTATGTGCCAAAGTTTGCTATTTTCTTATTAATTGGGTCATTTTGCACGAATCGACCTATACATATTTTTTAAGGGCTTATACATATATATACATTAACTAATAAATTAAATTGTAATAATACACCAAAATTAACTTTTTAAATTTACATTATAAAAAATACACCAAATTAATTCCCTTCGCTTCCATTTTCTTCCTTTCTCTTTCCTTCACATTTCTTCCCCTCTAAAAATCTCTCTTTTATATCATTATTTTTCCTTTATTTTCTTCTTTTACTATATCTTTTAAAACCTTCCATTAACAAATCATTGAAAATAAAATCATTTATAGATATAAGGTACTTCATCATGTAGTAACTGACAATAGTGTCTAACTCTAAGGAGAAACTAGGAATTTATTTGAAAGACATGGAATTCAACACCATAAGTTATCCCCATATAGACCTTAAGCCAATGAAGTAGTAGAGGCTGCAAATAAGACTATAAAGACAATATTGGCTAAATGGTAGAGAATTACAAAGATTGGATTGAAAAGTTGCCTTTTGCCTTATGGGGATATAAAACAACAAATAGAACGTCAATAGGAGTGACCCTTATTCACTAGTGTATGGGATAGAAGATGTGTTACTAATAGAACTGAAGATTAAATATGTAAGGGTTCTCCTTAAAATCAATATCCTTGAAGCAAAATGAGTAAGAACTATGCATGATGAGTTAGCCTTATTAGATGAAAGAAGACTAAAATCCTTTTATACAATCAACTTTATCAAAAGAGGATGGCATGAGTTTTTATATGGGGATTTTGTCCTAAAGTAAATGAAGCCAACTTTACAAGATCCAAGGGGCAAATTTAAGCCTAATTAGAAAGGGCCATTTTTGGTAAAGAAACTTTTGAAGAATAGAACTGCAAGGTTGTATGATATGGAAGGCAATGAATTTCATCAGCTAGTAAATGTACTTTGTCTAAGTACTGTGCTGGTAATGACTATATAAATTCTGAATTATATTGATAAAATTAATAACATAAATGTTTCTTTTAATATTTGTTGTAAGGTCTTAGTGTTCTTTAAGATAAGATTGTATAAATAAATAGTTAAAGTTAGGATTTCTTGCTTATTACTTATAAGTTTCTCTTATGGATGATTATATGGTGATTGATTATGCAAGCATATTTAAAGATATACTAGACTCGTCAATTATTTTAGAATCTATACAAGAACAATAAAAAGGAAATCTTATCATTACTAAAATAAAACTCTAGCTATCAACTATACTAATCTAAGCTAAAAAAGGGAAAAGAATCTAAATCTATGGTGGTGCCTTGAGATTGAGCAATTCCCAAATGAGCAGTCACATATATTTAGCCTCTTATTTTGGCTATCCATCTATGACTTGTATGCATTGGAGGTAATTAAGAACTCTTCTTCATTATTTCCTTCTACATCAATCTCATATTGAATGGGTGTATGGGCCACATCTTAGCTATCTCGCAGCCAAGCTTGGGACCTCAATAACATGAATTTGGTCTAATCCCTCATTCTATTATATGCGGTGTGAACGGCTCTATAAGGGCAAAGTTTTGGTTGGTAGTCTTGCAAGTTTTTTTAAGAAGCAATATTCTTAAATTCTCTTAGAGCAATAGTAAACTACTAGTAAAATGAGAAGTGGAATTGTGACTAACCATATCCAAATTAAGTAAGGTTTCAATCAAGATCAAAGGAATTAGATTAAAGCCTTTATAGAGTTGGTGTAAAAAGCCTGCCACTAAGAATTCACCTTTTCCTGAAGGACTAACAAGTAGGAATTGACATATAAGGCAAAAAACAACTATATTTCGCCTCCTCACATTTAGATAGTCATTCAAAAACAAAAGCTTCTCTAGGTCGATTTAACAATTTTGGGACAACACATAGATATATTGATGTTGGTCTAATCTAAAAGCAATGGTCAATTGCGATGGATATGGTATACGTTGGTCAAGAACTATCATGGTCATGAGGATAAGACAACCCTAATATGGCTTTGGAATTCCTTAATCAAAAGGCAAAGTTCTTGGGAACTAAAGTAGAAAACATAATCTATAGGGTTCCTAAAACTTAGCAACAGTTATTAAGAAAGGCATTTTTAGCCTAATTTGAGCCAAATACTTTAAACCAACAAGCCCCCTAGGTCTTAATAGATTCTAATCATTATTGAACAAATTGAAAATAAAAAGGAGAAGAAGGTTGAGAAAATTGGAAGACATGGTGAGAAGGAGGATGAATGTTGAGAAAGAATGTTGATTCTAGGTTAAGACAATTTTAGGCATTGAAATCATGTTTAAATAGCTTCCCGAGGTGAGAATCATTATAGAAATTGAAATAGAGTTTGATTAGCAAAATTAGAATCCTTATTAGATTTGTAGGAAACCATTGCATAGGGGGTATCTAAAACCATGAAACCATCACGTGATGGTTCAAACTGCCATGCGAATATCCCTTACTACCATGTGATTGTACCTCACTGTAGACATGAACACATATTCTTTCAAAGCCAAAATGATTATTATTTATATGATTTTCTAGTTTTAAGTCATAAAAAGAGTTATTAGTCAAAATCACAACTTAGAAAGAGATTATATATACCAATTTAGGTGCTGGAACTTGATAATTAGCACGATAAACCTGTGAGGAAAAGAGGCCAAAGAATCTTTTTAGTGTTAATAGAAAAATCTTTTTAGTAATAGTAGAAGAATTTTTTCAGTGTTAGTAGAAGGATCCTTTCAGTATTAGTAACGATGACTATCTTATTGTAAAGGATGATTATATCTAAGGATCAAATATATACAAAGTACTATCAAAGTTACAAAGTTGGGTAAAACAAAATACAAAGAAAAAAGGAAAAGTTCTAATCATTATCAAAAGATCTCTATGAAGCTAACTAGCAGTAGCAGAAAAGTCCTTGTTAGTATCGAACCTACTATAGCTTGAGCAAACCTGACTACCTTATTAGCATTTATCCCAAAATCCCTCAACCTCCTCTGATAAGCCTTTACCTTTATCTCTTATTCATCATAAAGCTATCTATTACTAGTAAGCCACCTCTCAAGATGAGCAATAGTTTATTTATGGCTCTGAATAATGTCCTGTAAAAGTACAGGTCGGGGAAATGTTGAAAATCCATTTATTTTCAAAAACTTATGTAGCATGTATACATATAAGATTAAGAATCACATACACTGGCTCTTTGACTCTATGAAGCCATTTGACTCTTGAAACTAACAATCAAACCATCGCGTACTCTAGAGACTCCCAAGGACACTGTAGAGGAAGAATTTTTTATAAATAAGAAAGAGAAGGAAATAGTGCTTACCAGGCTCACTATAGCAAGAGTGAAAGGTAAGCTCATCTAAGGAACCTCTACTATACCTTTACATAGAGCTCCCTCATGATAAGAAAAGCTGAAATATGGATTTGGCCTCATAAACCAATTACCCAGGACTCTAAATGATGAAGAAGGGCTTGTTAACGGCTATGAAGATGAGCTTTCCTTTCAAACTGAAGGGGTAGCAAGTTGCAATTAGCAAACATAGGTTATTTATGGAATATAAATGCCTCAAAATAAGTAAACATAATGAGAATGTATACCGGAGCTAATAAAAATGACGGTACATAGCCTTTCCTCAATAATGAACTCTTCATAAGTGAAGCATAACTAGCTTGATGATCCATGAGCGTCTTAGCATGGACGCTAGCTCTTTCTTTATTATGGGAGAATAAAAGCACTTAAATAGGACTCTATAAGATCCTTAGGAACTAGTCTAAAGCGATGACCCCTATGCCGCTTGAGGTCTCTCTCCCCGAAATACTAGCATTTAAAGGGACCATCCAAGATATACCTTTTCCCACCAACATCGATAGACCTAAAATTGCAAGAGTAATTTAATAGAAGTGGGATAACAGTAGAATAAGAGATGAATAGTGTAGAGAAGAAAAAACTTACCATATTAGACTTCAGATCATTAAGGTATGTCATGTAAGAGTGTTCCTTATGCTCTCTTCTAGTAACAGAGGAGTTTTACTGTAATAGTTTTGGGAACTCAATATTGGGGATGAAAGAGGTAGTAGGATGAGAGACTATGCCTCTCTTATAAGCCTATACTTGTAACAGCAAATAAGAAGGAAAAGTTGGTTGGCATAATCAAGCAAGAATAGATGTAGTGAAAGTAGAAAGTGAAAGGAATTTTGCCTCTATACCATGTTAAAGCCCTATTGTGTCTTCAAAACACCTCTACAGCTCTTGTCTAGACCCATATATGGTATCCCCAAGGCTAGAGATCCCCAATCCCATGATAATATCACATCTAGATCTCTCAGTTCTAAGAAGAATCGACTTTTGATCATACAATTTGTATTTGCAAAGAGAGTATAGCCTAGTAGAACAAGAAGGAAGCCTCAAGTAATCTGATCAACCTCTGGCTGGGAAAGTAGATTAGATGGGGCTACTCTAGTTTAATGGTTTACTGGCAAGGAATAGTAGATGCCATTGTTCCTTTTTACCTTGAGATGGAGCCCAAAGAGAGAAGTGATACAATCCCATTGGACGGAGAGGTAGAAAAGGTAGTCGATAACTGTAATCCTCTAGTTACTGTATGAGACACTTGTGATAGCAGCAAAATCAATGGGACTAATGGTATCTTTATGTGAGCTGGACAAAGCTCATAACAAGGGATTTGTCAGGAGTGGCCACTTGGTGCAAACCAAGAATAAATGAACTTGGCATAAGTGTTTTAACCTAAGATAGGGACTAAGCCATTGATCATCAAAGAACTAGATTTATGGTTGACACTTAATAATAATTACGTCTAGTAATTAGTGTATGTTCTCCTATTAACCAGTGAAATCATGCTTTCTAATGCAAAATGCAATTTCTTAAGATCCAAATTCACATCAAGCACATAATCAATATAACTATGGTAAAATAAATGTAAATTCGTGTTAAATATGATATGAAATTTTGATCAATGTAACTACTTCAATATGCATTATAATTCTCCTATAATCATGCCATTATTCATATATGAGTTAGAAAACATGTTTGTAACTTGACAACATGATTTAAGCAGCTTCTATTATGCAGAATTATGTAAACAAAGATTAAAAAAAGTTTTATAAATAAACAAAATATAAAGCTATATAAAGTAAGAAAACCTGATTTTGATGCTACTAATGTTATAAACATGATGACAATATAATTATAACTTAAAAACACAATATTAGCAATCAATATTATAGGAAATCATGTATAAAAAGGATCAAAGTTATATTCATGATGAATAATCAAAACAAGCAATTATATTTTATTGGAAAACATGATTTTTTAAAGCAACTAACTATATGACTCTTATGAAAACATGATTTCTGATGAATGATATGTATTCTAGCCCTCAAAACTTACTAATAATAATGCTTCAAGTAACCAAATGATTTGTGATACTAAATTTATGGAAAAACTCCTCCAAGAACTCTTTTGAATAGCTATAACATTTTTATAATAACTCTAAACTCTCAATAATATTTTGAATTAATGATATTCATAATATTAGCTCTCAAAAAAATTGATAGAAGATCTTAAGAAACTCTCCTTCTTGAATATTGAGTGTATGTTATGAGTTATGTGTATTATGTCTCTGATGGTAGAGAGGTGAAAGCTATTTATAAGCTTGAATGATAGGTGTTTAGATCTTTTTTCAACTTTATATTAGATGGATCAGAACTTATATGACATGTTTCTAGTCAGATTCTAGGTTTCTAGAGACTCAAACTACTACCAACACTGATTCCTATTTTTTTTGCAAATTGGGTTGCGCTGTGAGCTTTTTGGTTCAAATCAAAATTTTAATCCACTAGAATTTTTGAGACATAAAGTTAATAGAGAGCATATGTTTTCGGTATCTTTCATCATAAAGGCATTTACATATATGAACTATTCCTCTAGTTATCATCATTGGGCTTATGGGACTCAAAAGCTAGTGCTTACACCTTACTAAATGAAAAATGGAAGGTATTGTTATATCGAATTGCCTCTCTACCAAAGCTCGGTAAATGCATGAGTTACCTTCATTGTAGATTGAGGAAGAGTATAGTATAAGTCAATGAATATGGTCTTCCAAAATTTATCCCTTATTGACTTTAGAAGGATCTCATAGAAGGTTGTGATAGAAGAAAGGCTATCCGCCTTCTTATAATCAATAACAACCTACAAGAGAAAGAAAAATAGGGTTAGAATTGCACCAATAAAGTGTAGAAGTGGAAAATGGCTTAACACCTACTTAGCAAGATAAAAATATTACGTGATAGGTATGAACCAGTGGGCAATAGGTCTAATCATCATGCGGTAGTTTCGACCCTTCACACGATGGTTTAGAATAATTATGCGTGAAACAATGGTGACTCTTTGTATTCTTTGTCCAAATTAAAATTTTGTCCAAATTGGTCCTAAATCAATTTAAAGATTCATGTTTTAGTGATTCTAGCCTAAGTCCTAGTAGGTTTTCTAGTCAAAAACAAAAAAAAGGGGGAAAATGAAAAATTCAAGCTTACATGCTCTTGAGCAGATGAAGAGGCATGCGAGGGCAAATCCCAAAAAATATTGACCTTATCCTCGAAAATTTGAACCCTCTAGAGAGGTTTAAGGTGCACAAATGGGTCTCGGCATGCCAAAGTAAGTTTTGGTGTTTGAGCCATTAAAAACAATAGAAGAAGGAAGAGTAAAGGAAAAGTAAATAAGGGAAATTGAAAAGTAAATAGAAATTTTAAAAATTCAACCTATATATATCTTAGAGGTTTAAATTGTCAAAATTGACATTTGAGTCCAAAATAATGACAATTGTAATACTGTACATGATTTTCCAAAATTCAACCTTAATTAATAGAATTTTGACGAAATGCAAAATGACCAAAATGCCCTTTAAGAGCAAAATACAATTCAAACAAGTTTTAAGCATAAGATGCCTAATCTAAATTAACTCTAGACATCGGGATGTTCAATCCTAGGTGCTTAACCTAGAAGTCAACACAAGTGCTCAATATGAGTCCAATCAAAGATGCTCAACCTAAATCTAGTTAAAGGTGCTAAACCTAAATGCTAATAAATGATACTTAATCCAATATAGGGTGCTCAACTCGAAATCCAAAATGAGGGTGCTTAACCTAAAGATCAATATGAATGATGCTCAATCTAAAGTCCAGTGTAAAGTTGCTTAATCTAAAACTCAGCAAGGATGCTCAATCTAAAATTCATCAAAAGGATGCTCAATTGGGAAAGTAGCACAAGGATACTCAATTTGACAGACTCTGACATAAGGTGTTCAACTCATAAGATACAAAAAGTCAGTTTATATCACACCAATTAATGAAAAGTAAATGCTTAGGTAAGTATTTTCTCAATGCTAATTCTCATTATTTTCTTAGAAACCTTTAATAAAATTTATATCATATGAAAATATTTTGACAAATTTCATTGAAGGAGGGGCAAATTGTAAGCATTGGCTTCTTAATCCCCAATTTTTAAGATGCCTGATGATGATAACCAGAGAAATGACTCAAGTGAGTTAACTTTTCATGATGAAAGAATGCTGAAAAAGTGAGAATTATCTTTAAGGATAAAATGATCATTTTACCACTAGATTGGGGAAGGTTAAAAATAATTTTAGAATAGCTTAGGAATATATATATGACATAGAAATGGTCTTTAGATAATGGTATAAAAAAGAAAACCAAATAGGTTAAAATAACACAATAATTTCCTAAACCAAGGAAACCACCACGTGATGGTTCCCAACCATCCGTGTGGTAGTATAGATCATTGCGTAGTGATTACGCATCCCACATGATGCTTCTTTGTAAAACTTGATAGAAAGAGTTTAAATTTTATTCTAACCAAACTAATAAAGCTCTAGAATTACACTTTCTTGCTAGAATTGCATTACTAAGCTTCTGATCTGTCTAAATATCCTTTTTAGAGTTGGAAAATGATGTAAACACCCTAGAATTAGAGATATAAATAACCTCCCCCTCTCTATAACTAAGGACATACACAATATTCAAGAGAAAGAGTTTCTTGAGAGCTTTTCATAAGTTCTTAAGGGCTTCAATATTCTGAGATCATAAATTTAAAATATTATGAAGAGCTAGAGAGTTTAGAAGTAGTTCAAGAGTGCTAATTCCATTTGAGGGAGTTCTAAGAGGAGTTTTCACGTGAATTTGGTGTTTTTCTATCACAAAATTGTTTGTTTGCTTGAGGCATCAATATTCATATATCATGAAGGCCAGAATACACATTTTCATAATAAAAATCATGTTTTCGTTAGTTTAATATGATAGTTTGCATTTAAAATCATGTTTTCCAACAAAATATAATTGCACATCTTGATCATTCAAAAACATATTAATGAATATGATTTTAATTATTCTTCATATGATTATAATTGTTAAATATATATTTTTAAGTTGCTATCATGTTTTTCATATCTTATATAACTATGATGGGATTGCAAAAGGATTATGATGCATATTGAAGTAGTTATATTGATGAAAACTTCATATTATGAATTGTTATGAATTTTTATATAATCATATAGATTTTGTGTATAATGTGAATCTTAGACCTTAGGATATTGCATTCCATTGAAAATCATATTTAATTGAGTAATATAGAGAACACATATGGATTATTATATGTATGATTAATAAGTACACTAGGAATCTAGTTTCTTAAAGATTAATGACTTGTTCCCTATCTTAGGTTAAAACACATATGCCAATCTCATTGATTCTTAGTTTGCACCAAGTGGTGATTGCTAACTCTTGTTGTGAGCTTTTTTGCTCACAACCACTCTACAAAAGCCCAAAAAATTACTAATGTGTATAGCAATATTCCCATCCACATGCTTGGAAAAGAAGATATGGGATTTAGGGCACGCACAATGCCCTAAAAAAGAGAAAAATCATCTAAAATATGCTTGATAAGCTTAGCTTGATCTATAGAAGCTTCCACAAAAATAATCATATTATGGGCAAGAAAAAAGATGGAAGTCCATTTTTACTCAACTAAAATGACTTCTAAAGGTTTGCCCTCATTATGTGATTAATGGGTTGTACCAATCTTTCCATGCACAACACAAAAACAAAAAGGGCAATGGGACCACCTTGTCTTACACCCCTTAAAGGCGATAATTTGTCAGTGACCTATCCATTCCTCGAAAGGCTCACTAAAGTAAAGGTAAAACACTAAATTATTGCTTGTTTAAAGCTCACTAAAATGCCCACATCATTCAAGGTATCAACAATGAAATCTCATTGTAAGCGATCATAGGCTTTTTTGAGGCCAATTTTAATGGCCATCCAACCTTTCTTCCTATTT
>CANXYI010941248.1:0-18172 GCA_948208565.1 Hura crepitans | reverse complement strand
TGCACATGTGTGTGTATAATTAATGGATGTTAATATGTGGCATGAATGAGATGCATGGTGAGAGTATGTTGGCCGAATGGTCATTAAATGATGACATGCTTATATATGTAACAATATGACAATATAAAGCCATTATATAGTATTGATGCTATATGATCATGTATAATTGATTTGAAGTATATGGATGTGATATTAAGCATCTAAGCATGATTTATAATTGTAAATGTGTAAGTGTGTGTGATTTAATAGCCTTAGGTATTTGGAGGCCAAAACTTCATGCATGAGAGTCATATGGGTATTTTGTGATCTTTGTATGTTGTAATGATGCATATGCATGCTTTTAAGTTGAAATGCATATTGCTATACCTGTTATGACGTATAATTGAGTATGTGTATATTTTTTATTGAGATATGAGTACTATAATGACTCAAAAATTTTGACTCTCATGAATAGTACTTCCCAAAATGAATAGTGCTTCCTGAAATCGAAGTTGCACTAAGTGTACCAATAGGGAGTATTAATTATGAAAGAATTTTGGGTAAAGTTTAAAGGCAATCCAAAGTATTTGGATGGCTAAAAATGCTAAATAAATTTTACAGCAATGTCTTAGGAATAGTTCCGCAGGTAAAGCTAAATCGTAAAACAAATAAAAAAGTTGCTTAAATAATCTAAAAATGTTACAACCTGATACTCAAATATTCTAAATAGTCCATTGGCTTTGGAATTAAAATTTTTAGAATTTGGGAACTATTTTTACCTAATTTTGGGAAATAAAATATATTAATTTTTTGGGTTCTTTACATAATTTGGGCTGAATATTTTGGGAAGATTTAAGGCCATAATTAATTGAATTTTTAGGGATAAAATCAGGGGAAAACCAACATTCCTATCAAGTATAATGATTTTTTTTCAAAATAGAGGAAAAATGAAATTTTGAAAAGTATAAATAGGGAAAGAAAATTCATTTCCTTCCATTTACTTCCTTCACCTCACACACAAATTCCTCCCTTTTTCCCTCATATAGCTAACACCTCTATCACCCCAATTCTCCCCTTTAATTTCTTCCTTCTCCCTCTCACCCATTCTCGAAATCATATCATGAATCGAAAAGCGCCCCAAGATAAGTCTTTAGACACTGAAAACTTCAAAAATGACAATATTTTAAGAGGAAAACTGAGATTCCACCCATAATGAATAATAACTTCCCGACACTCAGGTAATGATTTCTCAAAATTTTTATTTTTCATGGATTATTAGAGTGTCATAAAGCATAGATCTAGGCTTGAAATATTTTTTTTTTGAATTTTTTATTATTTTATATTAATTTGCCACACTTAGGTTGGATAGGCAACCTATCCCACATTGGAATAGAGGAAAGATGATAAAGGCCTTATGAGTAGGGCCTTGGTACCCCTAGTTAGCACACTTTTAGGTGTTAAATGATCGAATCCCATCAAAACTCTAAAGTTAAACGTGCTTGGATAAGAGTAGTACAAAGATGGGTGACCTCTTAAGAAGTCCTCATGTTGCACCCTTTACCCAAGGGATAAAGTCATGGGGTGACCGAGTAACCCAGGCTAAAGCGGATAATACTAACTAGGCAAACCGGGCTGTTACAATTGGTATCAGAGCTTGAGCCTCCCCAGTACGAGTGTGATGAGCGAGGACACTCATGTCTTAAGGTGGGTGACCATGCTTAAGTTGGATAGGCAACCTATCCCACATCAAAATGGAGGAAAGATGGTAAAGACCTTATAAGTAGGGCATTGGTACCCCTAGTTAGCGCACTTTTGGGTGCTAAGGGATTAGATCCCATCAAAACTTTGAAATTAAATGTGTTTGGGTGAGAGTAGTACCAAGATGGGTGCCCTTTTGGGAAGTCCTCATGTTGTAACCTTTTCCTCAAGGGACAAAGCCATGAGGTGACTAGGCAACCCGGGCCAAATGAACAACACTAACGAGGCAGGCTTGGCTGTTATAAGTACTTTATGCATATGGTCGATTTTGATTATATTGAGGGTAATTATATTGTGATTATAGACATAATGTGGCTTTGTGCATTTAAAGGCAAGTATATGCATAAAAAACACATAATTATGTGATATTCATAATGTTTGCATATGTATGATTTTCAATGACTCACTTGACACATATTGAATAAAAGTATGCTTAAACTGTTATGTCAAGTTAAAGTGATTATACCACTAAGTGAAAGCTTAGTGCATTGCCTGTTTGTGATGTGTAGATAATAGAGTAGCAGATTAGAGTTAAAGCTTCTACCCCATAAGATAACATGAAGGCTGCCCTTCTAGGGTCCTTTTGTTTTCATTTTTTGTAAAATGATAATGATGTAAATCTAGTTTAGTGTTGCTTTTATGATTCCAGAGGATTAGGCCTAATATGTAAACATGGGTCAATTTTTGTAACTAAAATTGTATTATTGTAAAAGCTTTATTTATCTTGCATGATTTGTATGATATCTCTTAATGTTGCATGTGAGAATGATATCTGAGTTGTGCCTGATGCTTTATGATCTTTCTAATGAGCTTAAAGGGTCAAGAGGACCTATTTGGAGTTGAGATGTGTTATATGTCCTTATAAAAGTGTTTTTAGTAGGTTTACTATTTGGGAAAGTGTCTCGATTTAACTATTATGCTATCAAATTTTAGCCACAATAACCCTATTAGTTGTATTGTAAAGTATGAAAAAGGGGTTTTAATGTTTTAATTTATATGGGTTTTTATGGGTAGCGAAATCAGATATCGTATGTGTGATGGTGCTCTCTATTCATGTCCGGTGTACGAATCGGGTAGAGGCCGCCACACTTATTGGTATTAGAGCTCCGATTTAGGCTTTCCACTAAACCTATAGGTTACACAAGAGCACTGTAGTATATTTAAATCATAAAATTTTACATGTGGGATTTATAATCTATTTCTCTTGCCTATAGATATAGAGATGAGTCATAGTACTACCTTAAGGAAAGAGGAAGAAGTAGAGAGCCATGCTCCTACGACTATTGCACAATAACGAGCACAACTAGAGTATGTGACCTCCAGTGATGCAGGACATGTTACACATGGATAGCAAGGTTAGTCAACTTCGTTAGAGATGATGTTAGAGTCCATTAGGCAGGTGACAGCAGCTGCTATAGCTACTAGAGTCGCCACAATAAGGAACCTTATAAATGCAGTAACATGTGTCACATATAGTACAAGTTCTCCTAAAAGTGCCAAGTGTTTTAGGTCTAGTCCTTAACCATTATGGTCATGCATCATTGATCCATACATGCATCCATAAATGTAACCCACATATACATGAATTCACCTAAGCATGGATAGGTATCATGCTTTATATAGACTTCAGTCACCTAGTATCACCTCACCTAAAGATGGTATCATATTCATTTAAACCTTATTCATATCCCTATGCATTCTTTATTGCCTCTGCATCATAATTAGGGTATAACATACATAACATCATAATGTTTGAAACATGCATCTTATTGTATTAACCATGTATTACACTAACTCTAGGGATTATCCTTTGCTCGGGCTATTCTAAAGGAAATAACCCTACCTTCCCCTTCTTTAGAGATGAAACTAGATGGCAAAGACTTGAAGAATATTAGAGAAATTGTCAAAGAAGTTGCGGCTTCAAAAATGGATAATATTTGAGCTATGATTAAATACCACTAAAGGGGTAAACAGTGACCAAAGAACCAAGCCCAGTTGCCTGCCATGCAAATTTGCCAAGTTTGATAAGCCTTTGTCCATGATATTTAAAGAATTAAAGGAGAAAAACTTGCTTCAATCATTGAAACACAAACCTTACGTATAACCATTTCCACCAAAATATCATCATGATATGTACTATGCATATCATTAAAGAATTGGTCATCTCACTAACTCACGACCTTTTGCCCTGCCATTCAAAACCTCATAAATCATGGCAAAATTCCCAAACCTAATAATGCACCTATTGTCATCCCTCAATTTACTAAAAAATAAGAATCTATCTTCTTAATCTTCGATCTACCACCTTATAGGCCAACTTTTAACCAACTGTAGGATTGTGCCAATTAAGGATAGGAAGGATTTAATAAAGATATGATAGTTTGTCTTTATTTCCTTGTTTAGTTATTGCTTTCCTTTATGTTAGAACAATTAAGGTTTAATATAACATTGTTTTGACTTTTCATGAGCATCTTCATTCACCTCATTCATTGCATAGCATGGTACTCTTGAAAGTGAGTTGAGTGATTTAAAAAAAAAAGAAAAAAAGAAGGAAATAAACATGATCAGCTTAAGCCACATGTGTCACAATTTATGATTCCTTTAACAATGGCTCACCACTGCTGCATGCAATTCAAAAGACTTTATCTTTCTTTTTAAGGCATGAGAAATTTCCTTGAATATGAGATATGAGATAAAAAGAAAAGAATAAACTAGGGACAACTAAACCAAAATGAATGCTTCTTTTCTTTAACCCTAAGAGAGCTCCAAGTTTAACAGGCTCTAAAAATTAAAGCATCAAATTCATGTTTCCAAAAAGAGTTCTATCCAATCAATATCTTTAAAACTTAAGAGCCATTCTAAAAGATAAACATTTTTTTAATTCTTTCTCACATTGAAATCCAAAGGTCAAAAGGCTCTAAAAGGTCAAAACTCTAAAGCCTATAAAAATAAAAGGATTTATCTTAAGCCTTAAATAATTAAGCATTCATTTTTCAATAGTGGCTGCCCTCATTCAAAAAGAAAAAAAAAAGAGTTTTCTAATTCCTACTAGGCTGATCCACTGAGAGCTTGAGCCTAAGTGAAAGTTAAGGAAATTGAGAGAAAATATTAAGTCAAAAAATCTTTGGATGAATTAATAACAAAGATATCATTAATGTTGTACTCGAAAAGGTCAAAAAGATAACATTCAACATACAACTGAAGCAAAAAGATTTAAAACACTGGGGCGCATGAAACTAAAACCCACAACAAGATACTTATTGACCTAAAAAAGCTCCATCAACCTCTATTAACAAAAGCTTTAAGACATTCTAAGTCCACAAACTACAAAAGGGCATAAGCTTTAAAATATATCTAGCCATTGCAAAAGGTGCAAGTTTAGATCTAATTAATTAGAGGTAGCATGATTAGATCTCAAGCCTCAACTGAATATGGATAAGCTAAATTAAAAAAAAAGTAAAATGGAAAGAGAGGAAGCTTGCTAGGTTAAAAACTCATAAAGGGCGGCCTAGGCAAAAATTAAAGCATACCTCACTAGACCAAAAACCTAAAAAGGGTGATCTAAGTAATAATTAAAGGTGAAGAGAAAATATTTAGTTATAAAATCTTTGGACTGGCTAATAACAAGGGTACCATAATTTGCAATCACATACATTTTGCATGCTCTATCACTTGTTCATTATAATCATTCATTCTATAGCCATACGTGCTTAAATACTCTCTACAATGAATTGACATTTTACCTCACCACCTTTATGCCACATTCTATTCAACCTTCTCCTCTCCTATTTTATGGAACATTTCGCTTCCTTTCTCCACCTTCTCAATACCTTATATCAATATATTTCCCTATACCTTCCTTTTAATCTTTAATCATCCTAACCTAGCTTACCACTTTATGCCTTCAACTTAAGTTTCCTATGATGATTCTGAGGGGAGAGTTATCTCGATAACAAAACACACACTAGCTCATACACTCATATATCTATTCTAGGAAAAGATATCCATTCGCCTATATATATATATCTACCTTCATCATTCATCCATCATAAGAAATGATCTATTCATTCATCTAGGGAAAGATACATTCATACATCCATTTAGGAAAATAAAAGTTAGATTCACCATTCAAGAAAAACTCAAGCAAAAGGGCATACACTAGAATGCACAAACTCACATTCATCTATTAGGTAGCCAAAACATGTAGGTCACCATATTTACCACATCATATTCATCAGAAATACAAGTAATCCCATGAAATAACATACTAAATTCATGTATACATGCAAACATTTCATTCATATCCATTCAATATGCATAAACATTCATTCATAGGATATGTATCAATTCATCCACATTCACTCACATGTGTCAATACATCTTTCTTCACACTACAAATATTCAAACATGTGCACAAACATGCTAACATGCCTTTTTCCTATACATGAAAACATGTATCATTCTTTAACACCTTACTATTATGCCATGCATCAGACATCATCAATACTTCTTCCTTTTTCATGCATGCAACTATACATTAGTCATCATATACTTTTTTCCATCAATACTTTTTCCTTTGCATAAAAACATGTATCATTTATCTCTATGCTTTCCTTTATATGAAAACATCCATAATTTACATACATCATTTATCACTATGCTTTCTTTTGCATGAAAACATGCATCATTAATCTTGATGTTTTTCCTGGCATGAAAACATTGTTATGCATGAAAACATGTATAATCTATCTCTATGTTTTCCTTTGCATGAAAACATGCATCATTCATCGCCATGTTTTCCTTTTGCATGAAAACATGCATTATTTATCTTTATATTTTCCTTTGCATGAAAACATGCATCATTCATTACTATGTTTTCCTTTTGCATGCAAACATGCATAATTTATCTCTATGTTTTCCTTTATATATAAATATGCATAATTCATCGCTATGTTTTGCTTTTCATGAAAACTTACATTATTCCATTTTTACATTCTTCTATGCCTAAAGAAATGTATCACATATCTTTATGTTTTCTTATGCATGAAAACATGCATAATTCATCTCTATATTTTCCTTTGCATTATTCATTTTGCATGAAAATAATTATTCATCTTTATGTTTTCCTTTCAAAGAAAACATGCATAATTTATCTTTATGTTTTCCTTTAGATGAAAAATTGCATCATTCATCTCTATGTTTTCCCTTCATGAAAACATACATCAAGCATCCTTTGCATGAAAACATGTGTCACTTATCTTTATATTTTCCTTTGCATGAAAACATGCATCATTTATCTCTATGTTTTCTTTTGCATGAAAACATGCATCATTTATCTCTATGTTTTCCTTTTGCATGAAAACATGCATCATTCATTGCTATGTTTTCCTTTCATAAGAAAACACTCATCATTCATCGCTATGTTTTCCTTCCACAAGAAAAAAATGTATCATTTATCTTTATGCTTTCCTTTACATGAAAGCATGCATCATTTATCTTTATGTTCTCCTTTCACACAAAAAAATGCATCATTCATCTCTATATTTTCCTTGGCATCATTCATCGCTATATTTTCCTCTGCATGAAAACATCCATAATTCATCTTTGTGTTTTCCTTTGCATGAAAACATACATCATTCCATCTCTACATTCTTTTGTGCATAATGACATGTATCACTTATCTTTATGTTTTCTTATGCATGAAAAAATGCATGATTTATCTCTATGTTTTCCATGCATTAATCCTTCACATGAAAACATGCATCGATTATCATCCCTCACTAATACCTTTATTCATGAAAGACATCCATCATTCTTAATTTTTCAATATATATATCAACATATCTTTTTCACCAATAAGTTTCTAAGTTGTTTATGTATGAAAAACATGCATCATCCATTATTAGCTCCTCACATGAAAAAATGTACTAATCATTTTACCCAGGCATTAATCTTTCCTCGTAAGTAAAATGACATGCATTATTCTAAATTGCCAATATATTTTCCCATATGAGAACATACATTTTCCATACACATTAACCATATATGTAGCAAACCACAAACTTTCTAAATCTGTAAAGGGGTGCCAATATCAAAAGGTACCAAATGGTGTAAATACCAAGGTACTAAAGGGTACAAACATCAAAAGCCACCGAATGGTGCAAATGCCAAGCCGCCAAAGGGTATAAACATTGAAAGCCACAAAATAGTGCAAATGTCAAGCTACCAAAGGGTGTAAAAATCAATAGTCACCAAAAGGTGCAAACATCAAAAGCCATAAAAAAAAGTGCAAATGACAAGCTATGAAGAGGTGTAAATGCCAAGTCACTAAGGGTTGCAAACACCAAGTTGCCAAATGGTGCAAATTCCAAAATGGAAAAATGTGCAAAAAGTTTGATTATAAAGGTGCAAGATAACAAGCTATATCATACATAAATGAAATAATGAGCTAGTTCATGAAGAGGCAAAATAGCAAAACATCAAGTATGCTACTAAAGTCTCAAGTACTTTGATATGAACTATTGCTTTAGCATTTCACAACACACAAAAGTGGGGGCAACTATAGATGCTTGAATTTTTGGCCTATGATGATAACCAAAGACAAGCTCAAACAACAAGGCAAGTAACCTAGAACCTTAGTCTGTATAGACCATTTTGGTATAAGTCCATCAAACTTAATACTATAAGGTCCGCAACAACCAACTAAAGCCCAACCTAGAACAATAGGCTTATAGCCCATAGTCTACCTGAATAAGCTAAAGTCCATATCCATATGGACTACAATAGACTCAGCTTATAACTAAGCCCAAGGCCTATGAACCACCAGGGTGGACCCAAAGCCTAAGTCCACATGGAATTATCACTTAAAGTCCACACGGACCTATTATCAAAAAGCATCTAAAAATGCAAACTTCCTATTTAGACTCTAACTCCTAACCTTATTAGGATTCTACCTCTTCTAAATGGGAAAGCTATCCACTAAGCCTATAAATACCCCCTCTTAAAGGAGAATTAAAGAAGGAAAATCAGAGAATCCAAACCCATTGTTTTGGGAGTCTAGGTATTGACTCCAAAGCAGGAATTGATCTTCTAATCTTATAACCACACTCAAAATAATCCTTTTTATAAAACTCAGCCTTTGTGTTGTTACTTGAAACTAATCATAAGTTAAGATCTAAGGCCTTTATTTGTATTATTCATCCCATTTGCAATGTTTCTATAATATCTCCTAAGATTAATTGACATGTGAGGTGGTTTTATGTAATCCCCACATCAATTATAGGAATAGGTTAATGTTTTGTACTATTTTCATTGTATTTAATTATTCATTCAAAATGTTTTGATCATTCTAGAATTAACACTCTAATCGCACGAACTTATCTTAATGCATGATAAGATTCTCAAGGACTTAATATTTAAATATATGCATGATCTGACATTTATGCAAACTATTGTTTGATAATAGTCTTTTGTTTACTATGTTTTAACATATTCTATTTAACATGTTGACATGCTTATATGTTGTTATCATATTGTATGACTATTTTATTCCTTAATATGCATATTGTTGATATTCTAGAATTAATATGTGGTCCATATAGGTTCCATTTCACAAGGATCCTAGTCCATATAGATATATGCTTTGACAAATATGCTTTTGATTTGTGGTTTGCACGAACTCCTTTTCACGAAGATTATAGCCCACTCAAACACATGTTCTAAATTCCAATTCTTATGAATATCAGTATGATGAATTTATGTTTTCCTTTGTATAGTTAGTCTATCATTCTCTTAGTTATAATCATCATTTGAGCACGTATCATGATCATTCATATTTGCATTCCACATGTTGTGTTATTAAATCCTCATGGACCTCTCTTTGTGTTATTAACCTCTTAACCTTGAGTTGTGTAAGACTGACCATTCTCACTAGATATGAGGCCTGGACAGATATAACTATTATGACATATGTAGTCTGCACGAATATAAACCAATGGCCATACAAAGTCGCACAAACTTGTTGACACAAAAATAAGACCAAATAGTTTATTCTTTATTTATTTTATTTGGCTTTGTACCTTTTATTTTTTTATTTATTTTAGGTTGTAATATGTTGTTTAATAACTCATTTTACCCACCAAATGCCTAACCTCACATTAATGGTTTTCTACCTAATTAATTGGTGTTTTATTAATAAAATGGTTTTGAGTTTTCCTTAATAAAAGTCACATAAATATGCATTTTAACAAAGGCCAATGTCCTAGAGATGGGAGTTGGACAATTATCACTAATTCCTATGGAATTACGGATAGTCGTTAGGTCAAATAATAATTAATCAATAACTCAATTTGTGGATGCTTAATAAACACTTATGATTATTGTATATTCTAAATATTACAATTACTCTCTCTAAATGAAAAGGTGGCATGAATGCTTTAATTAAAATGCTTACTTGTATGATATATGATTTATAAACATTATAATATGAAGAAAGTGTTATTATTGGGGCATAAATAAGATTTGATTCTAAACCCTTTCTAGGGAAAAGATCAGTGGTCCTAGTATAGAGCCTGGTGGTGACTCAAAACACTAACTCCTTTATCCCTATTAAAACATATATTAAATCTAAAATAATAGACATATATTTTTCTATTTCTCACATATTACTTTATTTGGTTATATATATTCATATGTATATACTATTATGTATCTTATGTAAATTTTCAAACATTTAATCTATCAATAGACATAAAATTTTACCTACCTATCCTAACATAATATCCATTCTAATTTTTGGACCATATCTTTTAGGAAACAAACTTCTTTTGTTCACATTTATGCTCATATACTATATGGTCATAATTCCTCATTAATAATACACATAAAATTCCAAAAGTTCATGCTTTTTTTTATTCACTTCAAATTTAAACCTAAGCAAGAAAATCTTTGCATTAATTATATTTTCACTTTTATTAATTTATTAATTAATTTCTAACTACAAGGATGTCAAGTATATAAGTATGTCCATTATTTCTGTAACACCCAAAAATTCCAGCATTATGAATAGTGACACCTGGGATCATAAATAGTAACTTCTAGGACAAGATTAGGATTTTCTTATTGATTAACAGTTCTTATCATAAATAGGTTGTGAGTATAATTTAGCATTAAAATAAAAAACGTGTAGAAGTCTAACGAGCGATAACAAGCAAGATCATGAATAGTAAATCCTAAAGTCCTGAATAGTGACTCTTGGTAGGGAATAGGATTTCTAACTCTATTAATTAGAAGTTTATATGTTAAATAGTTTATAGATACAATTTGATAAAGAAATAAGGACATTCGAATAAAAAATGAATGATAACAATTGCGTACATTAATAGTACCTCTCGAAGTTGAATAATACTTCTTAAGGCTCGACTCATCCTAATGTTATAGAATGGTAGCATTAATTATAAGATATTTTTAGGTAAAGTTTAAAGAGGAAACAAGATCATTAAGATGGTTAAAAATAGAAGTTTTTATGGCAATATACCATGAATAGTGATAATTAAAGTTAAGCCATAAAATATTTCTGAATGTACTTAGATGGACCTAAAAATCCCATATAATGAGGCTTAAATATTCTAAGGAATATGATAGAAGTGGAATTGGAATTTTTGAACATTGGGAAGTATTTTATAAAATTTAGGTAAAGATAAAAAGTATAGTTTTTAATTAGATTTTCTCAATTTTTGAACATAAGCTAATAGAGGCTTTTAGGGCATGGATTAAATGATTTTACGAAATTAAATTGGATGTTAATAGAGGTAAATTAATGGTTTAAAAGGAAAAGATGAAAGAGGGATTAAATGGCGGCTATTAGATTAAGTAGAGGAAAAATCTATACCATTGAACTTGATGGCTATAAAAAGGGGCCAAATGGGCTTATAAATGAGTCAAACTTGGAATAGTCTCCCTCTCCCTTCTTCTTTGATCAACAACAACCTCTTTGCCCAAAATCACCATTTTTTTCTATAATGTCTAAAAATTTTAGTGTTATAAATAATATATCGTAAGGTATGAATAATGTTTCTTGAGATTCGAGTCACACAAATCCTATTGAATAGAAGTATTAGTCATAATATAATTTTGGGTAAATTTTAGAGTGAACAAAGTCATTTAGATGTTGAAAATAACAATTAAGATTTTATAGCAATGTCACATAGATAATGACCTAGTTTTAATTAAACCGTAAAAGATTCAATTTTTTGCTTAGAAAATTCTAGGATTGATATAACTTGATACTTAAATATTCAAAATAGCCCATTGGCATTGGTATTAGAATTTTTAAATATTAGAAAGTATTTTCTTTTATAATCATGTATAGATTAAAGTATGATTTTATTTTTAATTTTTCTCAGTTTTTAAGCTTAAGTTTTAAGGGTTGATAATTATTTTCTTATGTTATTAATGAATAAAGTAGCATTGCATGAATTGATATGTATGTTACGTGTTTTAATGATATAATAAAGAATGAAAATGGTGATGTATGAATGAAGTAGTGGCTAAATGAATATTAGCGTGTGTTAGGTGATAGGTGTTGAAAGCATGTGAAATTATGTGTATGTGATAAATGAATTGATGATGTTTGGTATGATTGAGGTCATGTGATTGTGTAGGCCAAATGTTTCATGTGGTAGCTTAAGGTTCATATAGCTTGTAATGTAAAACATATGTGCATGTTAAAGATGGAAATAAAGTGTGAAATTATATAAAGATGCTTAAAAGAATATACTTGATGCCTTAAAATTGAGGATACAAAATGAGATATGTGCTTAAAATGTGTAATATACTAGAATTGAGTATTGGTTATTTTAGTGACGTATAGCTGAATGGACATATGAGCTTTTCATAATGATATTTAAACATGCCACTTGCATCTAAACACACATGTGAGTTTTAATGAGATGCTAAGATAAGTTAAGTGTATGTAAATTAAAATGTTAAGATGATGGCCATAAAGTATGAAATAATGTTTATATTATGTATGGCATGATTTATGGCTGAAATGGTTAAGGCCAAATGTGAGCTTATAATTGTGTTGGAACTAATAATTATGGGTAATATGAGGTAATGCTCACATATTAAACATGAATTGATGCATTAATAACCGTAAAGGTGATTATGTATGTGTGTAAATACAATGATAATCAATAATAATGCAAGATGTTTTAAAAGCTACTTAAGAAGTTGAAACTTAAATTATAAAGAGTAATATCCCATAAGATTAGACAACCTAGATTGGATAGGTTGATTGGTCAACTAGAGAGATATAACAGCTACTAGGGTACCTTCGGGTGCCATATCAACCTTCGGGCAACCATATTAGCCTTCGGGCAACCATATCAACCTTCAGGCAACCATATCAACCTTCAACCAACTATATCGGCCTTTGAGTAACCATATCAGCCTTCGAGCACCATTTGTCCCATTATCCAGTTTTGGTTTATTGTCTTTTAGGTATGGGCATATAATAACTAAAATAAGAATGATGTGATATTGAATTGTTTTTCCACATGTGTTGAGAGGTGTGCTTATTAACTTTCTTATGGATAGTATGTATGTATGAAAGACCCATTATGCTCATCATATATTCATATTCGTGTATTAGAAAATCCTTTTAAGTTGTTATGGATTATCGATGAGATTCTTGTGTATGACTATAGTGTGTTATGCATAACCTTATTAAGATATAAATTCTATGTAATTAATGTTTTTGCATGATTTGCATGTGAGCATACATATGTTAAATTAAATACAGCACAAAGCATTCACTTTATGCATCATTTTATTTTGCAATGCATAGGTTAAAGAAATCATATTAGAGTAAAGCCTTAATATTAGCAAGTGACCAAGAGAAGATTCTTTTGGTGTTTTACTTTCTTTTGTATAATTAGTGATATATGCATATAGTGGCACTCTTGAGTAAATTAAGGGATTTGGCCTAATCTATATTATAAATATTTTTGTAAATCTTTAAAACTATATAACAACTTGTTTATATAAATATGTATGTTAAAGCCTTGTATGATATCTTTTCCTTAAGTATGCATGATGAATGTGGAGTTTGAGTTTTGTTGAGTTGAGTTGGAGGGTCAGATGAGCCCAGATTATGGTATGTTTTATTTGAATATTTAAAAGTGTTCTTTTCATGCAAGTTACTATTTAGGATAGTGTTTGGTACAACCATTATGCTATCAAAATTTTGGCATAAGGACCTCAATAGTATACCTTGGAAAATATTTTTTAAAAATCTATATTTTTATATCACTGTGCATGGAAAATATGTTTCAAACTTAAATTGTAAGTTTTTAATTGATTAGAGTTTTCTATACGAGTTAATCGAATATTGATTTGTGTTCCACTCCTTATTCAAGTCCAATGATTAGATTGGGTAAGCGGTGTCACATTTGTTGATATCAGAGCTCACACTGACAACATATTGCCTCGCTGGTGCATGGGCTTCTGATCCTATCCCTTGACTAGCACTAGGCTAATTCCCTCTACGTTGCCTCTATCCTCTACTTTGAGAACCTATTATAGATGCCTAAGTACAGGTACCCTTTGGCTATCTCTAAGGACATTCTCTCAGATAATGATCTCTAGCACCACAAGTAAAACATTCTCCCTTCCTACTCAACCAGCACTGATCCCTAATGTCTATTATTGCAATTTAGGGGTCCATTCCTATTACTTGCTAGTCTAGGAGCACTAGTAGCTCATAGAAGTGGTCACAGTCTAACTATAGAAGCCTACCTAAATCTCTGAGACTGTGTCTACCTCTGTGCTTGGTGCATTAATTGAGACTAAGACTATGCTTCTCTTTTTCTCTTACTACCACCTAAAGCTACACTAGACTGCCCAGTAGTGAATTATCTCTTCCTCTAAAAGAAGTCTCTCTTCTCTTATACCATTTCCTTCATATCATATGCAGATGCCACTAATACAACAAAATCTATCACCCTCGGGTTAGCTATTTGCATCCTCAACTCTACATTCAACCCTTTTAGAAATCTCATACATTTCTCCTCTTTGTTAGGAACAAACTCCTCAACATTTATGATTAATCTAGTAAAGTCCTTCTTATACACTAACATTGTCCTCCTGCCCTATCTCAGATCCAGGAACTCCTATATCTTCTTATCCTTATAGGAATCTAGAATATACCTCTTCTTGAACTCTATCAAAAAGAACTCCCAGGTGAGATCTATCACTGCCTTCCACTTCTTAATAGTATCCCACCAATGGAATGCTTCTTCCTGCAAGAGGGAAGTTTTACACTTCAAGCTATCTTCCTTAGAACACTCTAACTGTTCTAGAATTCTAAAGGTTCTCTTCAACCAATACTCTGCTTATACCACAACATCCTCCTTTATACCCAGAAAATCCATAGCTCTCATCTTTTTAATCCTTTCTAATGGTGTCTTCTGTAAAGGAGCTGGTAGTGGTTGAGGTACTGGAGCTAGTGGAGGAGGTAGAGCAACAGCTATAGAAGTATGTTTGAGTAGATCAACTATCTGCTATAATAGTGTTGGGGATTCTAATATCTGTGGATGTGCTTGTGGTTGTGGTTGCAGTATAGCATCACTAGGTTCTAATATGCTTACACTGCCAGCTTCCCCCGTATAGTTGTAGAGGCATAACTAGCCACTTCCTCTCCCTAATCTTTGGGTACCTAATCACTCATCTTGCTCAACTACAAAACAAACAGAACCTATCAACCTTATAGTAGTGTAGCAATTCAAAGAAAAAAACTTTAGACATTAGCACTCATGTAAAACACTTAGGAACATATAAACTATGCTCTGATACCACCCAATATGAAACCCCCTACCGGACTCCTAAAGAAATCTGATAGGCTATACTCTTCCTGCTAGGTCACCCATCCTAGAATTGCTCCAAATGTGAACTCCTTAACATTTATAAACTGTTCTAAAACTTTACCAGGTATTATTTAGAATCTCAGTCTAACCCTTAAATGTGTTCATATGTGGTATGATAGACTTAGAAAAACCATTTATAGACACTTTACATGTTACAGAAAATTAGGCAGCATAACGGTTACTCGAGTGACATACCAAAATTTTTTTCACCTGTAAAATAACTTCTATAAATAGTAATATCATATAACCTCCATCTAGACCCTTTTAGTCCCCTAGTCAACATCAGCACACATTAATCATAAATCAGAACACATGCAGGGCCTTAGGCCCATAGTTATCAAAATATCAAGCAAGCAAAATAGTTAAAGCACCTATTTATATAAATCACATCCATTCTTTATATATACAGACATAACAGCTTTTAAGCATGCTAACCTAGACCCTATAGTGTTTTACAAGAGTGCTAGCTAAATAAAACAAAAAGAAAAGACTCTATGTACCCTTTAAGAACTGTGCTACTACACTGCACAATCTCTAAAGCTGGATTGCTTATCTTTGCAACTTGTGCACCAAAACACTGGTACACTGAGTATAAAACTATGTAGCGAATTTAAAGCATTTAAAACATGTTATATGTAATGAGTCGCATGTATTGATAACATGATATTCAAAATGCAGTGTGTGGGTGATATCCTAGGTAAGTCATGCCATTCAGGTGATATGCCATTTTACTCCATAATTACAAAAATGCCATTGTGCAAACTTTAATTCAATTATTCAAGTAATAAATTGCCATCAATCAACACATATAGATTAATTCCATTTAATTTAATAGACCTAACTAGATAGACTATACCTAAGACACTGGACCAATAGGGAATTAAAAGTTGCGTAATGGCCTATATTTTAGACCTTGACTGCTACACCGGCCTAGTCAATAGCAAGGATCGACTCACTTGAACCTCTCAATACTAGACAAGAGATAGTAGGGATAAACCTCCCAATATCTCAAATAACTCAATCACCAATCATAATATGGATAGCAAGGATTAGCTTGTAGACCTCTTAATATCCAAAAATCACGACAACCTTTAGTGGATAACAAGGATCAATTTAGAGACCTCCCAATATCCAGATAATCATCAACATCACACACTTTAAAATGATATTAGGGATCAGTCCATAGACCTCCCAATATCTAAAAAATCACAAAAATCATCTAGCAGCTGCTAATCCTTAAGTTGACTGATCAAGCCATCTAACTAATAGGCCATCTAACCTTATCTTATGTTCATTTATTTATTGATCATTATATTATTATATTTAGGAATGAAAAATAGATAGTTATAATTTTTATTTGATAGTCAAAATTTAACCTAAACAATTATAAGTCATTTTTGGTCCTATTAGACAACTAAGGGTTAATTTTTTTGAGTTGTTTTAAGTCACTCCCGTAGGCATAATTAAGTTGATATTAAGTCTAGTCTAGGCCATTATTTTAACCCAAATATATCCATGTTAAGTGTTCAATTCAAGTATAGGTCCCTAAATTAATTTTACAGGACAATTATAGGTCATTTTCCTTTTTTTATAGGCCATTTTAGGTATAACTTTAACTCTTTTCATGCCTTTTTTTAGTGCCATTTGCACTCATGTTCATACACTTTCATAGGCCTAAAACTAAGCCCATTCATACATCTTAAATTGTAATGACCCAAAAATCCCAACTCTCGTTAATAGTACTTTTTTTCGGGGTGAATAGTGCTTCCTAAAACTCGAGCCACACTAAGTATACCAATAGGAAGTATTAATTATGAGAGAATTTTGGGCAAAGATTGAAGTCGATCCGAAGTCATTTGAATGGTTAAAGATGCTAAATAAGATTTTACGGTAGTGTTTTATGAATAGTGTTATAGGTAAAGCTAAACCATAAAATAATTCAAAAGTTGCCCATTGGCTTTGGAATCAGAATTTTTAGATATCAGGAAGTATTTTTACCAAGTTTTTGGCTAAGGAAATATATTACTTTATCTAATTTTCTTCTTCTTTCGAGCCCGATTCTTTAAGGGCCTATAGGATTTGTATTTACCTAATTTTGCAAAACTATATTGAGGAATTTTGATTCTTCTAGAGGGGAAAAACAAATTATGAAAACAAATAAAATAATTTTTTTCAAAAACTATAAATACTCCAAAAAATCTCATTTCCTTCGACCATTCTCATTTCCCTCATTTTCCCTCCATTTCCCCTCTCTTTTCTCCATAAAAGCTGAAGCTCCCTCTCCTTCTCCTTCTTCTTTGTTTCCTTCAATTCCTTCTATACCCACTCAAAAAAATATATCTCGAGAGTTAGGATGTTTCAAGACGAACCTGTAGATACCAAGAATGCCTTATTTAATGGAGAATCTCAAGAGGAATAAGAATTTCCTTCCTAAAGTGAATAGTGACTAAGTTGCAATTGGGTAATTTTCTTTCCATTTTGATATTTTTCCTAGGTCCCTAGGGTGCCCA